>JAOVYW010061075.1:37324-56457 GCA_025775045.1 Hiodon tergisus
GTGGCCTGTTTCTCTACGCCAGGCCAGAGCCAGTCCAAGGTGGCCTGTTTCTCTACGCCAGGCCAGAGCCAGTCCAAGGTGGCCTGTTTCTCTACACCAGACCAGAGCCAGTCCAAGGTGGCCTGTTTGCCAGTCCGTGTAAACAATATCTTATAAGGTTTATTTTTGTTTGTTTAGGTTTAGGCACTGGAGTTGACAATTTGCCTGGGAGAATCAGCATGTTCCAAGGCAAGTGATAGAAAATGCGATTAAAAACACATTCAAGCACCAAAATGAGTTGCAGCGTTACTTAATTAATTTTCGTACTCTTCGTTGCATGCACGGTCTGAAGAGTAGAATATAGAAACATCTTTCATTACAGTGGCCTTGCTTTTTCTACTTTATTAAAAGCCCACCTAGTACTAGGCCTGCAATGTCAGCCTGTAAATAATTGCGTCCAATTTGGAATGGCTCTTCCGTCCAACGTTAGTTAAATGCATTCATGTCCACAGGTATGTTTGTCTGCCAAGATTTATTCCAAAACTCAAACCCTGACTCCTAAATGACATTGCTGGGAGAAAGGATAGGGTTGCCCTCAGTGTGTGCCATGGGGGGCATAAAACCGGGTGGAGCGGACCACCGTGGCGGCGTTTTTGGGAGCTGAGGCGTCAAAGTTAGATTGTTTCTGTGGATAATGAGGAGGAGAGGGCAAGGTGTCATCTTCAACGTGTTTGCTATTCAAAGATAATCCTTCCCGGGTGGTTGCCTGCGAAAGGTGAAAGAACACAGCGGCCTAGAAGAGGCCGGAGGGAGACAGCACCTGGTCAGAGTTCTGGCCATGCTGTGTCTGTCAGCAAACGCAGAGCTGCAAAGCTGAAGCCTCCGGTCGACAGTAGACGGACAGAAGAAATCTTCTCCTAGCCACCTCGATCGTGTCTCGTCTGGAGAGGTGTTACATAGCAAGCCGTTTCTGCAGATTATCAGCATGAAACCTTGACTTGATCTATAAAGATCAGTGGGAAGTTATCTTGTTATTTCTTTCTTTCTTGCTTTTTTATGCTAAATGAAATAGATAGAAAACAACCAGCTCTCTTCTTACTCGTTGCTTGTCGCTTTGGTTAAAAAATATTAGTCATTTCAATATGACTCCCTGTGACTGAGATTTCTGTATGTCTGATTCTGAAGCAATATTTACAGCTGGTGACGTCGGGGTACATCGTTTAATCACAACCATGGATGTCCCTGAAATTTAGGGTTAGGGTTAGCGTTTTAAATCCCTGCCTGTATAGAATAGATAAAAATCTGTAAATTAAAATATGTGTGTGTATGTATATGTATGTGTGTATATATATATATATTATAGTATAATATAGATTAGACCAACAGCAGATTAACAAGATTTTCTGCATGTCTGCATTATTTTAAGAATCTGAGATTTTTCCTTTTATTTTTCACGGTTTCCAAAAATGAGTCAACAAATGAACTGCTCCCTTAGTGGAGTAATTCTTTGTGTCTTCACTAGCTAGAAATGTAGCCAGCTCATTTATTTATCTAGGTTTTTTTCTTCTAATCTTTGAGGCCTTATCCCTGGACATCTGCCAGCCACTGTTGCACCCTTTTGCCTTCCATTCCCTCTCATCTTTGGCTGTGCTCAGAGCAGGGTCTGGATGTCTCGAATACACACCAAAAGGCTGTCTGGGATTCGGCTCGTTAGTCAGCACAAAACACCAACGCCTAATATACCACTGGGGAGAACTATACCGCTAGGGAGGTTGGAACAGCCCATATAACAAACTAACAGAAATACAACCTTATTTCACCAGACAAATACACAAAATGGAAAAACAAAACAGAAAAATGGAACCAGAAAGACATGAATTGATGCAACTAAAGGGGTAAGGTCGCACGTTATTCCTCAGCGCAGTTCCAGTGTGGCGCGTTGAACTAAAACAAACAAGACATCTGCCTCCGTGGTTGTTGCCTTTGACTGGCAGCTGGGCTGGGTGTCCCGTGGAACGGAAGCATGGGGTGTATAAACAATGTCAAGTGCCGGCACTGGAGTCTGATGAAGTGGGCTTTTAAAACAGCATGTTACAAGATTATGCTGATGCAGCTCTGTCTGCTTCAAGAGGTTTCGCGGCACGGTTGTTTAGTTTTGTTTTCCCACCAATTTGCTATGGCCTATTACAGCTAACATATTTTACTTGTGTCATGCTCTGGGCCTCTTGACATTGATTTTCAGGTCACTGTCATTTTATTACATTTGTTTTTCACTTTTTTAGCCGTTGATATGCAGGATATCGGCGTATAAGACCGAAGCACATGAACTTCTGGTGGAACTCAAAGGCCGTATTCCTACCCGGTATTCCTACCCGTCTAATACGTAGGATTGTGCCAGCAAAATATTGCATATCCTTCCAACAGAACACTGGTCTGAGATTATAATTTCTCACAAATACCTTCAATCAAGGTAGAACAGTAGCCCAAAACGCTGTGACATATGCTACTCTGAAAATTTTGCAGCCTTCCAATTTGTCACATCAAAAATTGGTGACTTTTTAAGAGCCGATTATTTATTTTTTTGCCTCAGAGGAAAATCATTACCTGTCATAATATAGCCAAGCTTAATATAGTATGGACTGAGATGTGTCTTATAACCCACATTCAACCTTTCACCCCTGTCATCTTAGCTGAAGCACAGGAGGAAAAGGTCCTAAGGTTTCCTCTTTTTAAATAGAAGGCTTTTTACTGGTGCCACAGAACGAGGAAATCAACATTTAAAGAAGGCTTTTGGGAAACATTACAAGTAAATTCACTCTTCTGGGAATCTTAGTAATGAAAACTATCCTCTGCCATGATCAGTTTCTAGTAGCTTGAAAGATACATTTCTCAGTCTGACTTAAAATTTTATGTGTTGAATTTGACCATTTTTATAGCTGAGCAGTTTCTTTGGTGGCCCAACATCTGGTCCAGTTCTTTACTCCATACTGCCCAGGGGGGTTTTACCGTCAGTTTTACGGTTGGTTGCAGACTGGTGAAAGTGCCCTTGTCACAGGTAGTATTTAATATGCCCATTGAGTGCATTGCCATGTGGGAATGCTTTTTAAAAAGTTTTGTTAATGCAGTTTTATTAATTTAACCTAAAAAAGCAGCACGAGTCCATTTATCCACCCTACCTAGTGTCGACAGTACAGGCTGGTGGTGGTAGTGTAATGGTGTGGTGAAAGATTTCCTGGCACACGTTAGGTCCCTTAGGTACCAACTGAGAAACGTTTGGATGCCACATCGTATCTGAACGTTGTTGCTGACCAGGTGAATCCCTTCATGGCTACAGTTCACCCTTCATCCCATGGATACTTCCAGCAGGATAATGCGCCACGTCACAAAGCTTGCATTGTCTCGGAATGGTTCCGAGAAAATGGCAGCGGGTTCAGTCCCCAGACCTCATCCTGATAGACCATCTTTCGGAAGAAATGGAAAGGGCTGTTCACAGCATGAATCTACCGACGTCCAATCTTCAGCTACTGGGTGATTCCGTCACTGTCCATGAACATGCCGATCCTAGTCTTTTTTTGGAAAATTGCAGACACATTTAGATTGTTGCTGGAGGCCAATGCACAGTGCTGCCAGAGAAGATGCCTACAAATAGACAAATAAATAATTTATTGCATAACGGAAGTTTGTTTTATATCTGCTTGTTAACGTTGTAGCCTCCAGTATGACAACGTGCTATGACTCAATGAGGTTGCTATGATTAACCCTAACCCTAACCCTAACCCTAACCCTCTGGGTTTTTATTAAACACATTTATGAGAAGAAGCAGTTTGTGTTGAGTAGTTAATAAGAAGAAGTCCCCCAAATTCAAACTGAGATTAAGTCTCCACACTGTTTCCTTTCCTTCTGGCCACGTGTGACAGGTGGTTTCTTTTCATCTTTTACTTGAAAGGATTTGATCTTTTGTTTTTAGGTGATTTATTTAGGTGAGGAGAATTAAACCCCAATCCTTTATGCGGGTTA
Source organism: Hiodon tergisus (assembly GCA_025775045.1). NCBI lineage: Eukaryota > Metazoa > Chordata > Actinopteri > Hiodontiformes > Hiodontidae > Hiodon > Hiodon tergisus. The sequence continues at coordinate 41,321 of JAOVYW010061075.1, forward strand.
GCAGAAATTAGCACAGACAGAAACTTTGCCCCATTTCCCATTACCCACCATTTCAGCTTCTTATGAAACAACATGTTGCCCATTCACCTTTTATAGACATATTTTTGCAAATCAGATTATACTTATGCGCAATTGCTTAGATTATTTTCCATTCCAAACAGTAGATATGTCTTGCACTAACCTTAGCAAAGCAGCCTGGTAGTTATGGTGCAGGATCTTTAAATAGAATGCTACTGGTTCACACCCAACTGCTATTGCTTCTCGTAGCAATTAAATAATAATCAGTGTCGAGAACCCTACTGAAGAGCTCAGCAGCAATGTAATGGAGCAAACTTATGCAGTATTGTCAAAACAGCTTTGCCACTAGAGACACCTTTTCTCTCACAGCTTTGAGAATGTGTCCCTCATGTAATTTTGTGACGATATGCATCTCCTCAAATTGAATCTCCTCCACGCACTCACGCCCATCTAAATGTATGTGGCCAGTTTCTCTGGATAAGAAACTGCAAGAACCATTATTCACTTCCCTGTTAAACGGTATCATTACCATCTCACTATAATATGAGTACCCATTATTTTCCCCTCACACACTAACAGGGCTTTTTTTTACAGTGGCAGACGCACGGGTTAATTACTCCTGTATATTTATCTCTGTTACACAGCCTAAAGAATTCATATGTCATGGAATGCAAGTGCAATTTCAGCGCAAATATTCCTATCTCTTGGTTACTCACCATTCTCACAGGGGACTGTTGGCATTCCCCTATTGGGGTAACACATGCAGCATGATAACAATTGTCATTGTTTGGCCTTGACTGAAATTAAAATGTGCGTTGGGGTAAGATGCTTTTTGGGAGTGAAAAAAAATGGGCACGGCTCCTGCTGGAAAGGTGCGTGCATCTGATCGGTCCTGCTGGAAAGGTGCGTGCATCCGATTGGTCCTGCTGGTGGAGGTTTTGACTCCTGTTGAGATAATCTCCCCATTACAGCCGGATGGGCTCGTTTTCTTCTACGCGAAATCACAATTAGCCCTGCGTGATGCGAGCACACTGACGAGATTGAGATCAGCGCTGTGGTTTTCATTATATATTACTGTTGGACAGGGCAATTAGAGCTGGGAGGGAGCGTTTCTTCAAGGTGAGTTGTTTTTGATGTCTCTTTTTTTTTACAATAAAAAATAAGGCCAGAAAAATGAAGGTCCTTAAAGCGTTGTCCATCATGAAGGTCCTTAAAGCATTGTCCACCATAAACACAGTCTTTTATGTCCATAAGCCCATCAGGTTGTGGACTGAACTGACAAAACTTTATTTTCAGTTTTGAAAAATTGCCAGTTCAACGAACTCTATAATATTAAGGTTATTTCAAGGTTATACCTAGTTCACCTGATTCCTTTACTTTCTCAGGTAAAATCGTATACCACCCGATCAAAATGAGTGTAGCAAAAGTAGGAGTTCTTTGGCCAACTTTTGGAGGACTTTGTATTTGGTCAGTTGGCAACACCGATGTGCTTCTTATTAGTGACCGACCGTTGTTGTGGCACATTGAGAAGATTAATTGCACTCAAATAAGACTTTCCACGTTATCACAGTGACAACAACGGAGTGTAACAGCAACTTTTTTGTTCTCTGGTTGAAGATGCACCATCCGTACATCATTTTACTAGCAATTCCTGAAGCACGAAGCTTAAGAATAACATTAACATGTGCTCTTTGGGATGATTCTTGATCAGCGTATACCCATGACAGCCTGATTAGAGGAACCCCACACCAGTTGCATTAAACTCCTCGCGTGTTCAGCTGTGGCTCGGTCAGCGCTGTCAAGTCATTTAAAGAGCACGGATGCCATTAGCATCAGGCTCTCCTCGTCTGATTGTGGGTAAAAGCTCCCCGGGGCGTTTGATGGTCCAGTCCTTCAGCTCATTTTAATGGCTGGTGTTTGGAGCGCTGAGGAAGCGAGGCCCGTTAGAGGCCCGTTGATTTGACCCTGTGTCTCGGTTGTCCGAATCTTGGCTTCTGATCCTGTCAGTGCTCATGCTGTTCCATTAATTTGTATAATTTTCCAATCAATTTGATCCTGTTGATGTGATTGAGAAATCTTGTGGCCAATTGTTTTAAAATGTACAAATAAAAATGCAATTACTCATGGGAATGCTTCACTAATTCAATTATGTAGGTTCTATATTAACTGAGTCAGACTAATCAAGTTTTGTTTTTTGACATTCTGGTATGGCCAGAGGGAAACTATTGCAAGGCTGGACATTCTTACGTGAAAGCCTTATATCTGTCATTGCCAAAGGTATTTCTTCAGCACCAGTTTGAAGCATTTACAATAGGTTCTTAGTTTGTTAGTTTGTTTGTTATTGGCATGTATGACGTGTCCGATTCCATGACTTTAAGATGTGGCTTTCCTTCGGTAATGTGCTGAAAGCTGCAGTTCTTGGAAGAGAATATTCAATCCATACCCTTTGAATATAAGCAAGGACGATCTATCACGGAGGAGACAAAGGGGTCTGTACTCCAGCTGACAGACAGTAGTACAATTGTTCTTTTCCTCCTAAAAAAGTATGGTGCCCATTTACAGCACTGACCTACCCTTGCCTAATCTTGAAACTTAAAACGAAGTTCTTCGGACACGGTCAGGTACAGGTGGCTATCGATCAGAAGACCCAAAATAACCTCCATGCGAATGAGAAGGAGAACAGCCCGCCAGTTGTTGGTAACTTTGCAGTTGGTTCCACAGTATATGGTGCTTAAAGCAAAGCCGTGAACGCCTCATTTAGCATCTCACTGCCATGGGTACTGCAGCCACATTTAATATTTCCACCGTAATTTCTCAATCAATGATTTAACTAAGTGTTTTCATTTCCATCTTCCATATCTGTCTAAGGGTAATATGTTGGCTTTGAGGTTTAATTTAATTAATAAAACAAAATTAGAAAATTGTCTCTGATACAAATACTGACCAGTTTTTCTTGGAGATTTCAGAAGGGTCCTAACCCATTTTTTCAGGTTACATCATATGCTCTGCCCTGTCCTTTCAACAGTAACGAAAACCAAGGCTTTGAATAGCATCAGCGCACTAATATTCCCTTTGACTGTGTGTTCAGATGAGTTGCAAAAAGGAAGTCATAGGAGACGTTGTTATGCTTACTCCTGATTATATCTTGGCGAGCTATTTATATCTGTATTTATATCCTGTCGTTATGTGTCACAATCCTCTGTAGCCATGGCGAAGTGAGTGCTTCCTCTGAAGAAGAAGAGTGGGCAGGCATCTCGGGACCACCCAGAGGGTCCCCCAGGTCTCACTTGAGATTTTTCACAAGACTTATTCGGTAGCATCTCTTGGGGAGTCGTTAGAAAGGCAGGAGACAGAAGCAGGAGTGACACTCAAATGATGATTCACTGGTAAAGGTAAGGTAAATACCGGCTGCAAATAAATAATAACGGTAGAAAAAAACCTCTACCGGGAAAAAGGGGGAGGCGTGTGTTTGTGTTGTCTGGTGGGCTATTTTTGGCTGAAGCTGTGAATCTTAAGCTTCATTTGGCCCGAAAGCAGAGACCCTTTTCCTTCTTGTCATTCCTCTTGGGTGCCCGTTGCTGGAAAAGCAGACAATCTGAAGGGGCGAGTAGAGTACAGATCAGTAATTGTTGCCGGGGGTTTTTTGGTGGTGCCTGCTCCTGGATTTTGCAATAATGAGAAATGTCACAATTCTGGGAAAACAACGCAGACTCCCAAAAATTACTTTGTAGCTAATTGAGTGCTTGGTTCAAATATTATTCTTAATCCAAGTGTATGCAATGTGACAGGCATGAAAATAAAGTTCAGTGATACTGATTAACAACAATGGAGAACGTAGCGACGTCATAACACCAGATCCCTGAAATAGAAATATTAACTGTCACTAATGGGTTATTCCCTGAATTCTGAGCACTTATTCCAAATCTCACAAGACCGAGAAAAAAGGCGTCCATTATGTTTTTCGTTTTTTTTTTTTTTTTTACTTCTGAGCCACAGCGGCACACCAGGAACCACAAATAATTCTGTTTAATGTTTCCATTTGAGGGAACTGGGGTTAGGGTTCTTTTTAGAAGTTTCCTTTAAAATACAAAATTTATAATGGGTGAGTATACCCCATCTGTTATAATGATGGCTTTGAAATGTTGAGCATCATAGTCTATATTAAAAAAAAATGTAAATACGTTTACAATACGGTATACACATTTATTTGACTCGCCAATGACTGTGGAGGGCACAGGTTTGGAGGCCGCTGTGCGTCCAGGACGTTCAGCCATAAGAACCTGGTGAACGTGTGAGGAGTTGCCCAGACAGAGGGCCAGCCCTCTGGTGGAATGGCTAACTTTGACCTGTCCGTGTGAGGAACTAAAGCGAGCTCTGGCCACTAATAGCTCTGGCAATTTAGTTAAATGCTCAGCGAAAGTAGTTGCTATCAAAAAGAATGTCTTGAAAGCTACAGGCCGCACTTCCTTTGAGGTCATTAGCTCAAAGTGAGGCCTTACAGGACTTTCAGCCTCCATTGGGGGACAATGTCCCCAGGGGGCCACCAAGCCCCTTTTACGGTTTGGTATGATGGGGTGTGTCTGGTCCAGGAGTGGTTAAATAAACTAAACCACACTTATAAGATGTTTTCTCATATGAGACTCTTGCTGTGGGTGTGTCCCAAGTCCCAAGTGTGTGTACCACAGACTGGCTTGCGTTCTGGGGGAAACGGAGAACAAGTCCATCTTTAGAGTGGAAGGTTTCATTTAGCAGGTCCTGCGAGACCTGTAGTATCACTGCCATGGGACAAGCGGTGGGATCCTCATCCCATGCGGTGCCCTATTTTTGGAACACCCACCACTTATAACCACATTGGGAACGATTAGAGGCAGTCCAATGGCCCCAAATTCAGTCTAAACCCATCGCTGTAGGCTGGACGGGTTGTTGGCGTTGCAACCTTGCAATGGGCCCTCCCATGTATCTTACACTCCCTGTGTAATTCACACACCACCCCAACCGCCATTCGCAGTGATCATCTCTCGCCATCCCTCGACAGTGGTTTCTGACAGTCGGGCAGTGAGAACCAAAACGGAAGGGCCAGCAGACATGCAATCTAAGGTTGTCTGGCTGCGCGCAGGGAATTGGGAGAGCGAGGGGGTCCGGCCAAAATCACCCGACACCCGAGGAGCCGGATGCAACAAACTCACTCACTTGTCGAGGCTGTCTATGGAGGCCTGTTTCCTGTTTCCAATAACATGAATGAAGCCCGGCCACTGACACTAAGGGGAATTTTTGTTTAACCGAAAGGGTTGTCGGGGCAAGAGGGAGATGACACCAATTGGTTCTTCAAAAAATCGCTGGGTTGGGGAAATCATCTCTCAACCACAAGCTTTGCTGTTTACCTTTAAATCCAGTTCCTCTTCTGTTAGAATTTATGTCTCCCTGTTTCAGAATTTAAAGGAAGCAACACCATGTATTATTGTGCAGAGCAGAAACTGTATGATTGGCTTGGATTATACTTTGCAACTGTTTCCCTACTGTCGTAGGTTAATTTATATGATATAGAGAAAATTATTATCTTTTTTTTTTCATTTAAAATATTGAATATGCTATCCAGGAAGAAAATCTGAATTAGAATTTGAGTAGATGCAGCTATTATTTGTTGAATAAATATATAAGGGGAAGCACACAGCATAATGGAATTTCCGTCTGCTGCAGCTTGAGAATAAATATTTATTTTGATTAAATATGAGATTTAAATGCATATAAGCTCAATTCCTATCAACAAGCAGAATGCTTAATTCTCAACTTTAATTATGAATTTTGATGGGCCTAACAAAGTTATATCATAGTCTAGAACTCAATAAACTGGGTTGACTCGAATACATAGTTGCACAATGCTTTTGGCAAAACATTGCACGTTTTTTAAATTAAGCATATATTTAAGCAATGGGATACGGGTTGCGTGCATTGCAGAAGCCTTTCCTGTATGAATGGTGCTGAAGAGTTCCCACTTGCACGGTGATCCGTAAACTGCATCTCTGTTAAACGTGCTGAGGTCTGGTTTAAGTTACAGATCCAGATTGTGAGGGATGCGTTTACTTCTCTCTGGCCATAAAAAGATTATTCTATGATTTAGACATTTTCGGAAGCTACAACCCCCCGGCTTTTGTAATACACCTGCGAAATTTAAAAGGATTTAATAATATCTCCTGTAGTGGAGGACTGGACATATTGATAACCACATGTTAGGACTCTGTATCTTATCATTATACACAAAAGACATAGTTTGAATCACTGTCGGTGGGCCAGCAAGGAATAACCTGAAAAGCTCAGAGGCTTACCAGTTCCGACACGATAGGAAGGTTGGCCGGGTGTTGATAAATTTAAAAAAAAACCTCTTTGGAAGCAAATGTAGACCCTAGCCAGGAGTCTAAGGAATCCGTACCAGCGTCCGTGGGTCCTTATCACTGAGGCAGGAGAAGTAGCGACTGCAGGGTGTGCATGCGTCTCAGGACTAGGGACATGGTCATGTAGCGATGCAGCAGCGACATTATGGAAGGTCAGCTGGCAGTCACAGGAGTTATTAGACATAACTATACTCGCGTACCGTCAGTTAAGACTGTAATCTCAAACTGTTAAAATTCTATCAAATCAGATTATTGGACCACCTATTCCACTACATGGGAATGGCTTCTTTCATGGCAAATTTTACTTACTCCCTAACACGGCACTGCAATACTTATTAATTAAGCTCTACGCTTACTGCCTTGCAATGTAATCTTAAACTAAATAAATGTAATTGCCAACAGTCCCCACTGTTTGGGATCAACGATAATGCTAAATGTATCAAGGCTAGTTACCACAAATATTGTCCCCAAACATGGGAGGAGGACTCAGGCAGTATGATTTGTCTTCTTGGTTAGCATTAGGGTTACGGTTAGGTAATTGCAAAGATCAAAATAGCCACAAATCGTATTTTATTGTATCAACAGTGCTCATTTAAATGTACTTGTATTACTGATTTTGTCATTGCGATTCATCAATTGTCGAAATCTTTTGACAAGGGTTGGCCACAGAGTGAACTGTGATTGAACACTTCATATTGTGGAAAGTTCTACATATTTTAACTACATTTTATTAGCTGTTACACCGTCTGTGGTTCAGCAAATTGGCTCCATTAATCAGTCATTTCAGTCAGCTTGATATGCTAAAATTGAGTTCTGCCTGATTGTAGTTGCTACCCTCAACAGCGCAAGTTGTACCAGAGCCCCTATGTGACATGCCAACCATGGCTAAATAGATCTTACCCATCGGGAAAAAAAGTGAGTGAGCGAGACTACTTCCAACAGCCCGCTGAACCTAGCGACACATATTACGTGAAATATCAAACTTATGAGAGACTAGCTAGTTAGAAAAGCAGGTAAACAACTACGTTGTGTACTTCCACTTCAAAACCAGAAAACTATCCCAAAACGCAGCAGCCTTCCGTGGAATATTGTGGGTATTTCTTGTGTAGAGCTTGTGTCTTGAAGACATATATTGGAAAAATATGTTGTGCCCTGGTCCAGCATAACCAGGTTCAATCTAAGACATGGAAAGAGTTATTCCATCAGTTATTTTGGGCAGGGGACAACAAAAACTATTTTCAATGTGTCTCCCCATTAATTACCTTCAGATCCATTTTTGAATGCCTTCTGTATTCCGCACGGCAATTAAGCCTTCAGTAGTCTAGCCAGACACGTCGTTAACCCGTCTGCCCGTACTCAAATTTACAAACCAACAGAAACAGGCCTCTGCTAAACTATTATTCCTTTGTCAGAGGGTTCGTCTAATCTGGGCAATCATGAGGCATTAATTAGGTTTCCTTGTCAGTCACAAGGCGTGCCATGTCATCTCCCGTGACCTTTTCCTTATTTACTTAAGTGTGTGCTAAGTGCTTATGGCTGCGGAATTTTTTGAAAGACAGAGTCGCAATGTGCTCCAGCATAAATAAAACAAAATTTTGGCAGCAGGCTGTAACTAGTTCTATATTCAAAAACACATGTTGTTTGGTTTATATATATATATATATATTTTTTGGATCCCCTCTGCATTTTCCTAAGCACTCTGAGACCACAGACACTGGATGTTTGTCCACTCCAGGCCTTTAGAGGTTAAGGCCTCCATTACTGGACTTCATACAATGTCTTATAATAAAAAGTTGGTATTCGTGTTTGTTTGCATGTAAAGCTAATAGACTTAATCCTGATGTTGGGAAAAAAAGGTGATTGAGACTGCATGTAAAATGTATTTCCGCCCAGCACAGCCAATAGGGTCAGATAAATAGTGGATCAACTTTTCCATAAAATTTGAGGTTCGGAATATCATCCTTAATCAGCACTTGGGGGCATTCTCTACTCAAAATGAAAAATAATGACAACTTTTTGTTAAAATTATGAAGTCTTGTTACGTTTGGGGATGTTGGCCAGCTTTTGAAAAGTTGAGGTTTGAGGTTTTTCAGATTTCCATCACAGAAGAAAAGGGCTCCCTAATGACAAGTCTGGACTAATCTAGCAAATTAAATTTACTACCTGTAAGTTCTATACGCTAACCTAGGTACGTGAATTTAGTAATCTTAACTCCATAGCTAGTGCCCCCATTTATTCATTTCAAGTTAGTGTATCTAGTAATAACCTAGCAAGCCTAGCAACCTAGCAAGTAACGTCAATATTAGGCAAGGTATCTATCCAGCTCAGATAAAAGAGGTCGTGTTTAAAGCAAAAAACATGCTTATGAAAAGCATAACATTAGTGAATAAATACACTAGTAGTTATACAACATTCTATAATGCAAAAATGTATTGGGATGTAACGCAATGAGGCAGGTTTTAATTCATTTTCATAATTGCTTTAGTTTCCAACAAAAGGCCATTCGTCCCTATATAAATCATTTACTACCTAAAGTATATTTTTATCTTCTACAATTGTAAGTAATTGTAATTGTAATAAGTAATTGTATGCACGTGAGGATTTGGAGTCCTGGGTAGGGCACTTCTGTATGCCTCGGCCCTTCTTTGGAAAATAAACATCTTTTATATGTGAAAGCTGGATTGGTTGAAAAGCCCATATGTTTACTGACTCAGTGTGGGATGAGCCCGCGAATGGGCCCCTCCTTGTATACTTAGCAGAGAGGGCAAAATGAAGAAGGCACATAATTAATCCTACTGACGCACGACATTCATTGATGAAAAAATCCACGTGCATTTCCCATCGCTCAGAGGATTTCTCCTATATAGTGGTTAAGAGGAAATTTATGCAATCAGAGGACCCCCTTGCACTGCAGCTTAAATTGATCCCACTACCCCCATTCTGCTCTTTTATATTAATGTTTATGTTCCATCGTCATTAAATCAAAAAACATATAATATTCAATATCTTTCCCAACAGGTTCTTCTGGGAGAGTTCAGATTGAATGTAAATCCCTAATCAATGGAGTATAATCGGCTTAAATCTGACTCATTTGACAACTTAATCTGTCACTCTGTGTGTGCATAATTTATACTTTGTAGCTGCGAGGGTAAAAATCACAGACGACCGCAGATACTCGAACAGAAAGGTTCGGAATAAAGACTGCAAGGGTAAAAATCACAGATGACCACAGATACTCGAACAGAAAGGTTCGGAATAAAGACTGCAAGGGTAAAAATCACAGATGACCGCAGATACTCGAACAGACAGGTTCAGAGGAAAGACTGCAAGAGGACTGTGTGGCCACCGTTTTCTGCAAAAACTAAATAATTTAACTAAGTGTCAGATTAAATGAAAGTCATCCTGTTAGGATAGAGATTTTAAAAAAATTATTTGGATTAAAGCACAAGAAAAATTTGTTGCGATACAATATGTGCCTAAATCAAGCCCCTTTTCTTCTTCAAAAATTTCTATCACATATGCATGAAGTTTGGAAGTGATAACCCACATCACAAGGACCTGATTTTATCGTCAACTCAGAATTTCTCGTGAAGTCATTACACATTGAAATAAAAGATAAGTACGTCTTGCCTTCTCACGGAGAACTGCGAAGCGGTGTTTTAATTCGGTATATCATATGTTATATTTGTATGTTCTTCTTTTAATGACCTTTGTGCAATGTGTTTTGAGTTTTCACTCACTCTCCTTGCTGTGTACCAGGGTCCCATTAGTGGCTTTTTAAAAGCACAGTGTTCCATTACAATAAATATGTCTACCGAACTCTTGTGCAGTGAATGTAAACAAACAGGACAGGAAAGAACGCATGGAAGTTGTAACCACTTTAAAAGGACTAACATTAGGTTTTTAACATGATTCATTATTGCATTATTACTGCATAGGTTCACAATATCCCACTCAAATTAAACTGAGATATGGGCAGCACACGGCTCAAATTTGTCAAACAAAATTATATACTCTCTCTCTCTTTATATATATATATACTTTGTAGCTATATATAAATATATATATATATAACTTAAATATTGTACTAAATAAAACAATGGCAGATTTGTTTGAAATACTCATAAACAAAACTCACATTATATGCCAGCGAGAGAACCAAATATGTACTATGAAGAATTATTGTAATTTGCGCACTTCTGCTGAATTAACGAATGGGAATGCGTGTTTCTGTGTCCTCTTTAAGTCAGAATTGTAAAATATAATGGATTGACTGCCCTCCTACGTTTTCTGTGAAAATAAGTAAAAATCCCCCCACTGCACACTGAGAAAAGTTATTTTGGATCTAGGATGAATAAATTGTAAGTAGTGGTGTTTATCACAAATTTAATTATGTCACGCACGACAGGGGTTTAATTCGATCCGACCCTAAGCAGCAGAGATATTTTTGGGCTACATATGGACTACTTGTTGTTTTGACTTTCGTGGAGCCATTGTAACAAACTCTAAAACACAATGTAAAATAAATGTTAATTAATTATACTTATTGAATACATTATTTCAAATTAATGATACATTTGGTAGTGTCTAGTTAATAAATCCCTTTTTTACTACTGTTACAATTTAGTCGGCAAGTATAAATGTACATAGTAGCACTCGGCCAGTTTCCAGATATTGTGTAATTACTGAGATTCTGTTACTGAATTACACTTCAAATTACGTTGGAAGTTTCCTTTGTAGGTACATGGCAAGTGCATTGTAACTATTTGACTTCATTCCCAGGATAGTATTGTAATTACGCAGTTACATGGCAAATTCAGCAGGAACTGTAACTGTGTAGTTCCTATGTTTCTATGTAGTTACAAGATTCAGTCTGCGCATCAAATGCCTGCAAGTTATTCCAATGATTACTCGTTCTGAATCTTAAAAAAAAAAACGTAATTATTATTATTTGAATGAATTGTCTGAGAAAAGTTTCCAGTTTACAACTGGGTGTTTGCACCATGTTAAAATCAGGTGATATGTCAGAGGTGGATAATTTTAGACATTGAGGGCTGTACTCCGTGCAGGTTTTCATACTGCTACAAATAAGGACAATTATTGGAATAGTCAGTTTTCTCACACGGTTTCTCAGGTATCAATCAATTAATAATAAATGATTATGTTAATTAAGTCTAAGTCTAAGACCTGCATAAACCCCGGATGATTGCAATGCGGTGACGGACAAAAAATAAAAAATAAATTGTTTTGACAGAAATGCACTGACGACATACTTTCCTGTCATGAGTCAAGTGATTAAGCAATGTATTGTGCAGCCAACAACAACAACAAAAAAGAACAATAAATTCCCAGTACATCATGCTCTCTCAATCTTGTGTCACTGTGCGTCACAGTGTTTTCCTGATGTTTTCCTATGTTTAGAAAGTCCCCATTAACGCTGCACTTATTTTAATGTTCTCTTCTTTATGCTTTGACGAATGCTCAGGCAATGCAGACGTCTTGTTTTCCTTAGCAAAACATCGGAAATTTCTTAATCTGTCTATGACATTTAGTGGTATAATGGTTTGATGCATTGACTTTATCTTTAGGAGCGCCCAGCAACTGGCAGACTTGGCCTAGAGCAGCAAGGGCAGCTAGCCCTAGAGTTGAGAGCGCCCTTTGTAATAATGAACCACAAAGCGGTCGGGGGGAAAGGAGATGAAAGTGGCTGAAAAACCAACAGTTCTGCTGGCTCTGCGAGGATTGAGCAGCTGGGTGTTTCAAAAGTGTCAGCCTCTTAAGCTATAGGATAATTATTCCAGTGACCTTATCACTGATGACAGGAACTTCACATTCGCTTCATGACAACGGAGCCGTTTGTCTCCTTCACTTTTCCCCGTCTCACCGCGGGGTCAACGTGCTCTGCCAATGAGAGCTCAGAAAGAAACCATCTGATCCTTTGTCCTAACTACCCAGTGGTGGATAAGCTACGTCCTGGAGAGGAGCTGCCGTGTCTAAGCAGTTTGAGCTCACGTCAAGTTAGTCAAGCGGTTGACTAGTCAATTTAGCACCTAATAATTTCACAGCATTGTTGCCACACTGTAGCAGAACAAACGTTGCGGCTCATCAGAAAAAAGAAGGAAATCATTTTAGCAAGGATAACTAGGTCTCATTGCTAGCATTTTGTATTGCAAAATTATAACTTGTGCTTGACTGGGAAGTGTGCGTTACTGCCGGTTCACATGTGATTTATGTCAGCCGCCTCTGCCCTTTCATGGCTTTCCCCCTGTTTTTGTACATTTAACCAGAAGAGTGTGGGAACTTCAACAGGTCAAATTAAATGCCAGAGACCCGTTCTAACACAATACCGTGCAGGGGTGGTATCACTCTGTCTGTTTACGCTAATAAAAAAGCATTAAAACACTGTCTAAAGTACGCATTACCTTTCAGCCAACCCACAACTATCCAAGGAGACCAAACACTTACTAATGAATTACAAACCATATATTGTATTGGTTTACTGCAAAATATCTATAATATAATCAAATGCCAGTTAATTAATTTTCTGAGCACTATCAAGTAAAACACATCATATATTGAAAAGATGTATCATCTGTATTTCATATTCAGTTGAGTTTGCTTGCTTTGAGCCACACAGATCACTTACTTGAGGGCTAATAATTCCCTCAAGACAGGCCAATCTCAAAAAGGGTGGCCCAGGAGTGGGAAGGTTAGTGGGGACTCATCTCATGGCCTGATAGATTTATCACTTCCACTCTCAGCTCTCAAATGCATTTCCACAGTGGCTCAGAGGTGGTCCCTCACTCCAGCATTTCAGAGTTGACGGGCGATGCCCCTGCTTGTCATCATCAGTTCCGCTTTGTCCAGCTGACTGTTGTGGAGCGTTCAGGGGCATGTTGCTGCTTTTCAAATGGGCCCGGGTATTAGGAGGGTTAGGAGTTAAAGCCGGAGTATGGTGTATGGTGATTGAGGTTTTGGTTGGAGATTGGATCTAAACCTTCAGCTTGAGTGGATGTTTGCCAAGGAGGCCCTGGATTAAGCCGAGATAACACAACCTTGACAAGTCATCTGCAGCCCCCTTATGTGTGTGACTTAGTTAGTAAAATGGGGCTAATAAATGGGAACGTTGCATGTGTCTGAAGAGTGATTCACATTCATATCAATATTGTTCTACACGCTACTGCTTGTGAAACATCAGCTAAAGGAATAATTAAGTAGATGGTTACTGTCTTACACAATTAGCATTGCCACTCAGAATGGACATAAATAATACGTACAGGTTTGTGACTTCTTGGCTGTCACAGCCAGCCGGGTTGAATGTTTTTTTTTAACTTTAATATGGCATGTTATTGTGGACCCTGTGAAACACAATGTACCCCGGTTTGATCTCTAAAATCAGGTAAGGTGTGGTGATGCAAAGCACGGCACACGACAATCTGGCAAAATGTTACATGCATTAAGACATTAAACGGATTAAGGCAAATGCAGTCCAACACAAACTATGTATCAAGTGTCTTTCCGATGTAATGACGTGCGGGAACATCTCAATCCTGTTACACGCTTTTGATGATAATTAGCAATAAAATGTCTCTCCAGGCATGGGCGGTCAGAACAGAAGGTTGCACGTTTTAGGGCGGATAAAATTGAATTGCATTGTGTGCACGTTCTTATCTGACGACAGAGAAAAGAGCTTTAATCCAATCCCATTTTCCACACATTCTGCCACAGCAAAGTCCTCTCTTCAAGGACATTGTGCGAGATTCATCTGCCCACCGGCAATCGAGAATCACATTGGTCACGGCCCATGTTGTTCAGAAATTGCCATAACCTTGTCCTCAGGCTTTCACTTGGTGGAATGAGATTAATGAATTCTGTTACAGTTTCACCATCTGTTGTTGTCTCTTTTTTTTAATGTACTGTTTCTGTAATAATCGTTGAGACGTGATTTTTTTTTCTTCTTGTTAAGTAACACAAGATTCATGCATTTTCAAATTATGCACACCCAAATTTATGGATTTGGCGATTGCATGCCTGGAAATCATTCTGACAAAAAACTCAAAAACTATTAAGTATAAAAATAATTCTCAGGCTCTTTGAGCTGTCAATTGAGTGGTATAAGATAGTGGTGTAGCAATAATTGTTTTAAGTGTTTAAACTACTTTTTAAAGAAGTCTGGGTATTTTGTGGACTGAATCACCCTTTGTCATTGCCCTGCATATCTCACAGCTTTGGTCTAGATTATGTGAGTAGGCTATTATCGAACCAAAGGGGAAGAAATCTTGTAATGGTATTGAGCCCTGTTTAACATGCATGTCAACACGTCACATCCCCTGGTGACTTTATACAGAGAGATTCTGAGTGATTCGGTGAGTTAGACAGGAGGGCCAAGACAATTGCTCACTAGTAGCCTGCATTTAAATATAAATTAGTAAAAACAGATGCGTTTGAAGATATGTTCATTAAGGATTAAAAAACCCATTATATTTAGCTTTCCTAAAATGAAAAGAAAATGCATACGAATTCTTTAAAACATCTGTGCGGTGTTTTAGTGATTTTGGCTTCGTATAAAGGGGTAAAGCAAAGCGTTGTTTATGTGGCCCTTTTCATCCTTCTGTGTATTGTCCTGAAGCTTATTTTCTATTTTTTGAAGCAAACCCTGTGAAACACAATGTACCCCGGTTTGATCTCTAAAATCAGGTAAGGTGTGGTGATGCAAAGCACGGCACACGA
>JAOVYW010061076.1:0-13803 GCA_025775045.1 Hiodon tergisus
GGATGTGCTTTTCCTTTGTAATTATAATTATCTCAAACAATGGTTTAATTTAAGATGGGCCCATTACTAAATGTGTGTTTATACTGTGGTATACCTTAAACAATCGCACTGCCGCAGCATTTTTAAGTAAATTGCTTTAACAACAAGCTGTCTTGTAGTTCCCTTGTCACTCAGCATCACAGAGGTCAAACACATTTATCATCCCAGAAGAAAATCCCCAACTATCCATCTGACAGAAGAGCGAGTTAAAGTAGCAGTAATGGCACCAGACAGGGTCTCACCCCTGAAGCGCAAAGCACAAACCCCTCTGTACACACACCGGCTGACAGATGGCTCCTCCGACCCTAACATGGCCTGCCCATATGCCCCCTGCTCCGGAGAACCTGGTGGTTCGGGGTGAGTGGATGGGTGGCTGAGTGTGTGTTGGTGCGGGGCATGTTTGAGTAAGGGCTCAGCCCTGTGTGGGCCAAAACCAGCATTGGCATAGAGGTGGGGGCAGAGAGTTTCTCCTGCCTGCTGTCACAGAATCCCCAAAAGACAAGGGTTTCACCTTAAACTAGAAGCTGGAGACGACCAGAGGGGGCGCCAGCGTCCTGTGCGCATAATGCAGACACCCAGATTGAGAACTAACACGTAGCTGGGAGATAGTGTCCGAACACCACATATAAACCACTTTTTGCATTAGGTTTCAATTAACTTTAGGTTTAAATGAACTACCAAACTTTAGGTTTAAATTAACTACCATGTACCATCTAAGTTCTCATGGGAAGTCAAATTATTTGATAATTACAAACAATACATTTTTTAAATAAAAAATAAGTATGATATATTGGAAATATGCCATCACTTGGATACGCTGTAACACTGCTATTTGGAAGTATATTGTGTGTGTTAGACGTCCCGAGCTAGGAAGTATAATATATAAGTAAGAATATAAGAATATATAAGTGAAGTAGATGGTCATACCTATGTATGTATACTCGAAATTATATATATAAAATTGAATCAACCAAAACATCCAAGGCATTGCTGTTTAAATTAATTTCACCATCCTGTAAAGCTATAGAGGAACATATTCTATAATTTCTGATAAAGTTTTATTATATATATAAGCAACGGTAACACCCGTAAAGTATGTGCACCCGTTTCAACGACATAACTGTGACTTGCTCAATTTAGGTCTGAAAAAGTGACTAGTGGATGCTTTCTGTACCGTACTGTATTGGTGATGCACCCAGTTAGGTAAATCTCACTCCCCCTCTAGTGGCCCTGTGCTAGATTTGGCTAAATGATATGCGGAAGTATCCCGGCTTTAACACGAATCAATCAGTAAAAGCAACACCCACAGAAGGTGAAACACGCGAAATTATCAATTGAAAGTTAAACAACAGCGAGTGTTTTACATACACCACCACATTGTGTTAAAATGGGTATAAACTAAACAATAAACCATAAACCCAATAAACGCCTATTCTTTGTTCTTTTTTTCCCTTGAAAAAATCATGTTGATTTGACTTATGCATTATACCTTGAAGCATCTTGGGCATTATTGGTCCGGGAGGCTTCCAATAGTGAGTCTCCTTAAGGAAATAAGGAAACGTCAATTATTAATTAAAAATGTACATACGTGAGGTATAATGCCATACGCTTGGCGACAACTTTTAAAACAATCACCTTTTGATTCGGAGTCTTTCTTTAGACAAAATGCCAGAGCTGCTGCTGAAACGACCCCTACTGGGGTGATCCCATTACTACTTGTACTACTTTTGTCATCTTCATCCCAGTAGCTCTTAGAGCGCCCTCCATTAGCAAGAGCATTCCAGGAGTTTCTTCTGCCTTGTAGGTTCGTGATCCACCTTGCGGCCAAATGGTGGTACTGCATTTGCGTATTGACATTTGTGGTCCTAACGTCCTCATTCAGAATGCCCTTCCGTGAAACACGGGACGCAGTAACGATCGGATTGCGATTTAATTCCATTTCGTGAAGGTTCTGGTGGTTCGCAGCATCCCCTGTGCTTGTTTTTAAAACTCTACATGGAGAAAGGCTACGTGCTCTTCGGCATCGAAACAGCATGTGCCTTGGAACCGATGACAGGATCATTTTTACGCGAATTGCAGCCCTGCGAATAATATATATTTAAATATCTTTATGGTTAATATCTACTATTCAGTCGATACACTCACCAATGCTTTCATAACACGAATGACCTGGGAACAGAATTGACCAGCAAAAACAGAAACCAACGGTAGCCTACGTCTTAGTTACGCAGAGGAACAGGAAATGTAGTTTACATAGTCACGATATGACTACAATTCCCGTTTTTTCTTAGGTTGGGCTTAGTGAGTTGCCTGTGAATAGACTAAGCATTGTTAATTATTGCTTTATGTTGCCTGGTCAGCTGTTCTACTCACAATAATATAGTCTTCGAGGTAGAAACGTTGGCTCGAGGCCATTGTTCATTAATGCTATTATGAGCGTACACACAATTTCATAGCATCTGTATGCTGGGATATGTCACGACGCCAGATGGCGTCTGGGTCAAACGTAATAGTTTTAGTTTTTTCTACGATAATGTTAAAATCATAAATGTGTAAAACTTTTTATTTTGGAAAGGTATTTTGGTGTTGTCTTGAACTGAACTTGATCACTTGGACGAACTGTTGTGCAGGACATTGTCATAACTTGTTAATTAATAATTTTAGTGGTTGTTATAAGATCACTAATTTAATACTTTAGTGTAAAAATAAAGCAGCGATATGGCCACAGCAGTTATTTTAAAATCTAAATTGGGCTGTAATTTTTAGCCAAGTAGAAGTTTCAGCTTCTTGGTTGCGGTAATGACCACCTTAGCAATAATTTCCAGTAGCTGTGAATTTAAAGTGAGCAGCAGTGGGCTATAGAAAGTTCCGTCTTTTAACATGAAATAGTAATAAATGTAATTTAACACCCTTCTTGATCATGGGTCAAACGTAGTTGTTATAGTCCTCGGTTGCCACGTCATTGTATGGAGGTGATCGATGACATTAGACCTCTAGACCGAGTAACATCTTCAAACCTGTTTAGAATAAATGTGAAGGGGGGAAAAAAAACCAAAACAATTAATTACATTCCGCTTCTGATAATTTTGTGTGAGTGTGTAACTATTTTCCTTTCCTCTTCAGTCAGGCAGGTGGATATTTCTGTCTCTGGCAGGGCATGTACCCACCTTCCACTGAGAACGTGGCAACTTATCGAACTGGGACACAACAAAAGAAAAATAACTTTAAATTATATTTCATTGCATGATTTTGTTCATGGGAAGTTTATAAGATATATGAGATATTTTCTGAGAACAAATATGTGTGAAATATGTCCTTTCTGGCATTGACACTAGTTTCAAGAGGAAGTATTGCATTCTATTTATTTAGTGAATTTTACTTAATAATGAGTTCCTTATACCACTAAATGTATTTTTCCGATGTTTGCTTTCTTTTATTATTGTAGAGGTGGTCTTCCAGCAGTAATTTATTCTTCCATAAAATGTATATTTAAATGTATAATTCGTTTTAGAAAGAAAATAATTCATATGCTATGCATTATGACGTACTGAACCCAAAGTACAACACACGCAGCATCGTTTGTATGAAAATTTAAGTTCAGTTATAGCGTTTGTCAAAACGTTTGTTATGCTACGCCATTAGGTAGATCACAGGTAAATAGACTAAGCCAATATGTGTGTGTGGACATTGCTATCTTAATTTGGTGTTTTATAAATACATGGACGCACGTAAGGAAATTAAGTTCACAAATGAAATAATGAAGTAACATAGCCGTCTGCTGTTAGGACCCGGAGCGTTCGGTATTTCCTGATTCTAGGAGGTGTGTGTACTGTGTACTTCAGTGGGTGGTTCCATTCCAACTGTCAATCTCGCCTCTGGTGCCTCTATACAGCTATCCTATCTGCTTAAAATCATAACGAACCTGCGATCACTGCGGAAGGGGCTGAGTACAAGGAAGTGGATTCTCATTCAGAACAGCAAAAAAAAAAAAAAAAATTACCTCACCGCCTGACACGGGGTTTCAAGTCAGACGCACTGCCGCCTGAGAAGACATATGGCTCAGTAAATTTGCCGTTGTTTTCATCAACACATTCTACAATTTATTGAGCTAGGTTAGCAAGTCAGTTGTAAACGATAACAAATCCTGGAGAAAAGTGCGTTTTGATTTGGTGCGCTTTATACATAACAAGCGAAATATCTTGTATATCCCAATCTAATCCCCATTATTAGTTTGGGTTTTCAGTTATTTTTTGTCGAACAGGTGCGTTTATACATTTCTAAAAGTGGCCAACGACGTAGCCATTTTCGAATAAATTTACGTCTGTATGTTTGTCACTAAAGGCAGATGTTAAGTAGTTATTTCACTTTGACTTAACTAGGTTTCTGGACGGGTTTGTGTCCGCCACCTGGCTCTGTCCCCACGTCCGTTTGCGTTTCTGTTAAATTTCGGTGCGTTAAAAGTTTGGGATTTTCCTCTGGCCGCTGAAGATGTCCTTGGACGCAGTACTTATACCGGACGACCAAGCTTTCAGTAATTTTAAAAATGAATGTAACTTAGACGATGGATGGACCTTGACATACAACAAGTCGGAGGTAAAAGTATGGATTCAGATATTGGAAAGGGAGAAATCATTGCATAAAATAAAGGTGAGTGTCGGCAATGGGACTAGAGATTATTTATTTCTATATATATATATTATATATAATTAGTTTTGTTTTTTTTGTTTTTGTATTTTAAGTGACTGTAGTATTATTGAGTTCAGTAGGCCATTTCAATGAGATTTTTTTTTTTTTTTTTTTTTTGCGTATAACTGCGACGTAATTCATTTAATTAACTCAAGGTACGTTGTAACTCGTTGCTTATATCCGGGTGACACTGACTGCGAACAGGTGTTGAAATAGAATTGTTTGAAGAAGGAGGCGTTTAAAAAAAAAAAAGCTTAAAAACGAGGTTGAGCAGGATGTGTGACCGGTTGTGATGAACTACTAAAAGTTCCATTGCTTTTTGCCCAACATCTTTTAAAAACCAAGATACTCACTGGGCCCATTCCTTTAAGAAGATTTCAAATAAAACATGAACAAATAGTGAGAAGTTATTTGGCCTTTATTTTCTAATAACATATTCAGGTAAACCGAAGCAGTGATTGGTTTCCTATAATTGGTCTGATATTGGCTTGCTAAATGGATTTCTCATATATCATTATTAATCAATTTCATTGTTATGGTAGGTAAGACTTTTGTAGCTTCTGTGTGGCACTGACTGTTTAGTATTATCTTAAGAAGGTGAATCTGATAATTAATTTACCACTGGCTGTCATGGCGACCTGAAGAACATTAGCCAAATTAATTTAAGTAGCACAGGTGTGGGGCTTTAAAGCTCAAAACCCTAGGTCTGGCTCTATCAGATGCTTGTTTTGAATCATGGATAGTGCGTAACTGCTGTACACTTGAATGTTATCTATGTAATTAATTTCTTTGCAGGCACTATGTTACTTGCATGGCTTACAATTTCTAGGCAGTTGCAGTGGGACTTGGGGACCTGGCAACCTTAACCGTTACACCACTAGCTGACTACAATTATTAAGTTTACCTATAATATCATGGTTGCTGTAGTAGTTGCAGGAGTAATCTGAGGAAACCGCTGTTGTATTGACTTTTCCAACTTTACTTCCTTAGGAGAATCTGGGCATCTTGCCTGTTTTAAAAATGCTTTTCTGATTTCTGGGGGGAACCCCCCAGTTATTGCTCACACTGGAATTTGGAAGACCATTTTTCTGGTATTTGGCCCTAAAAACGGGGCCTTTTCAAATTTCCATTGGTGATGATTTGGTCATATTAAGATTCTCCTGATTGGGCGCCTTAAAACCTGGTCTTTTTGATTCATACTTGCATTGCACGCAGCAGATTAGCATAAATAAATTCTCCTTATTCTGAGTTATGGAAAAACTTGGACATTGCACACGTCAGTAATGGAAGAGAAAGACGAATCGGCTATAACCTATACGACAGCAATTGGACTGTACAAAAAATGTATGAATTTCAAAATGCAGCACGTCAGCTTGTTAATTGGCAAAAATGAAACGGAAACGATAAGTAAATGGTTTGCCATCTTCTGTTGGACGATGCATTGCCAAGTTAGCTTGATGAACAGTTAAAGAACAGGAAATATTTGTTGGTTTTCTTTAACCTCAAATGAATTTGACCAATCCAAATTTTTGGTTCCTGATGTTTGTTTTAGGGGTGGCGGTGTGTACAGGCCCGCGTTGACACGGTCTTGTTTGCTCTGTTGTGTACAGAAGTGTGTGTATGTACACCCAATGAGACTCATGCTCCTTTCAGCAGCTGTTTGCCACAGGATACAGAACTCATCATTTATGATTACCTGTGCAATCAGTCATAACATGCCTGGAAAATAATTTCAAATGGATGCTAACTTGCATGCCACTATTCTACATGCATTGTAATGGATAAATTTAATAACTTTCCGAAGAGCCCCCTAATTGTTTGGTCTATTATATGCATTTTCTTAATGCGATTCAAATTTGGTGCGTTAGTGCTCTTTTAGTGGGATTGCTCCTTTCCACAGCTGTCCCATGCTGTATATGGCCATTATTTTAATTTCATTTGTAGTTGCTGAAGTTTTTTTTAATTGAGTGGGCAGCAGTAGTCAGTCTAGATGTTCCTGCAAAGGAACTACGCTAATTGGTCTAAATTCAAATGCTGGGTTTAAAATAATTATTTTTTAAAAATGGGATCACAAATGAAATACAAAATGGGGGGCCTTCTGCATTTGCCTGGCAACAATGGAACACTCCCATGCAGCTCGAATAAGAGGGTTTCTGAAATTCAGGATTTAGCCCTTGAGAGCCTGGCTACCTCTGCTGTTCCTGGACATTATAAATGGCAACACCAGCAACAGGCGTCTTAATTTAAGCCCTCGCATCTCATCCTTTTGTGCGCAAATCCTAGGTGGTTGTTCAGGGCCGGACATGGGTTTTCCAGACATTAACTAATGGTGGAGCATTGAAAATAGTGTGTTTATAACGTGTCTTTCGAATGGAATCATTCAGATGTTTTTTCAAAGATGTAATATTTAGAACATGTTTGTCCTTGGCTTCCTAGGTGCAATTCTTTATTGTGTGGTCCAGTTGTCTCACCCCTGAAGTTCAGGTCCACAGGGACTGTTCACCTTAATTCATTTATTCATTAAATAGCAAAACGGACCCGTTTCTTTCTAGAAGGGGAAAAACCTTTGTCCTTTTAATGCAGGGTTTATTACAATCTTATCTTGGTGTTTTGGGGAAAATTTTGCAACGACGACTCTGTGGCCTTGTGCTTTTTTGTAATCGGATCAGTGTCAGTAATTCGGTAAGTAAGTGTTTGTATGGGCTGCAGTGTCTGTTCAAAGCTCTGGATGCTGAAGTAGCCGTTTCTGCCTTCGTTTCAAAGAACTTTCCTGCGTGGGCAGTGAACAACCCAAGGTGAAAATGTGGTTCTGTAAGGTAAATGACCAGAGATACCAATGTGATATCTTCTACAAAAGATATTGCTCAGTAACGTTTACCTATGTAAATGTGGATATCATTGGAAAGCTCCCCCTACACTCACTGTGTACTTAAACTGCACTGCAGTACCTGCCCAAGTCATACCAAGGTCATGGAATTCTGTGTTCAAAGGAGTGTGTTTCCATCACAACCAGGTTTCCGTTGGGTTTTTTTCCCCCCCAGCTTATTGTAGAAGGTCCTGTTTGAACCTTTGTACGTCCCAGGGTCACTAATCCGCATTTTAATTCGGCCAACCATAGCAGGATGACCTCGATATGGACAGTAGGCTCTTTCAAGGAAGTTGCCCATATCCATTTACAAACAACCCAATGCCAAGTATGGAACCATATTTGGTGTGACTTGGCTGAGGTGCACAGATGTACAATTTAGGAGACCAGCAATTGGGCCACCTGACCTAACTGGTTTGACTTCCTTTTCTTCTCAGCTAAGAGCCTTGTGTGAGGGAAATCCTGTTGCCTCGGCCCTTCAAAGACTGCTCTGAAACGGACTGTTGTAATGCGGGCACATTCTGCGCAGTGTTTTCCCTAGGCACACTTTGCTAATGTGAATTGCTGCTTGCAGGGGGTTGGACTGAGTAGATCTCACTCCTGTGGGTTGAACTGCACTGAGCCGAGCATCGCTCTTACTGGGTTCAGCCCACGGGCCGTGCCGTTCTATTTCCGTCTCAATTCTGGTTATTTCAGAAATTTGAACTGAATTTGCAGTGAAGTGGTTGAGGATCTGTCAGCCGCCTGTATGTTTGCTCTCGACGCAGCTGCCCTGCACCCCTTTTCTCGGGTCCCACGGACTTTATCGAACATACGACCCTCCCTCCCCGGTCTCCAGTCTTTGCAGTTCCGTTCACCTGTATTGATTGGCTTTTATATCTGTAGATTTCTGAACGGCACACACTCCATGTCTGGGAGTCTGCCAGCCTTATGTAAATCATTCTAAACCAGCCAGGCCCATCAAAGGTGATAGAATTTGACAACATAAAGCATTCTGAGCTCGCCTCTGCAGTGGGTGCATTAGTCATGTAGAGGCAGTGTAGCCACCCACTCATAAAGCCATGAGATGTCTGTCAGCACCAGTGTATCTGTTTGTTGTTTTTGTGAAATGTGTGAAGGAGGACATCCGCTAAGCAATTCAATATTAACATGTACATGTGGGGTTTCCTGGTAAACGCGCCATCGACGTTATTTTTCTGAGCCCAGCCAGCAAGTTTTGATTCCAAATGTAAAATAAAATGATAGTTTGCTTTCCCTTTTTTGTTCTGGCCTGTCGCACAGCTGGAGCGAAGCAGCGAAAAATAACAAGCAAGGGCTCTTGGATTACCCTTCATGGAAGTAGGGCAATCGTCCAGTGTTGGTAGTAGTCATTTTGTGTTGTGGATGAAGGTGCTAAAGCCAAGGACTTGAGTCGACCAACCATCTGAAGGTAGTCGTTTCTCCATTCAAAGTAAGGCGGTGTATTCCACCACAGCATTTAGCCACTAAAGTATATTTGGCAATAGCAGAACAATGCCATTGCTTGTTTTTTTTTTTTGCAAGAGACGACCTCTCTCCCAGCAGCAAGGCCAACATTGCGTGCATCTACACTTATCTGGATTTATTTTCTTACTACTTGCGTTTCTCCGTCAGCTGAGAATCTAAGTTGACGTAATCTGATTACGTTGGTTTAATTTTCTCTTTCCCTTTGCTACTTTTTTCTTGAATGTTTTATCTTAAGGCAGGATTTAGCAGTTGCAGGAAACGCATCATTCAGAGTTGGGATTGGTGTAGAAGGAAGCACTCCCTGTTCCTGGCTTAACTCCGTGATCTTGGGCTGGGTGCACCACACCAAACGGTGTCCTCACTCCTAAAGTGAAGAGTATATGACTATGACTCTGGTTAACACTAACCCAATAAGTAACGTGTATATTTATTTAAAAAATACAAGAGGTTGTGTTTCTGGGGAAAGAGGGAGATGAGAATCATTCTTGGGGGATTGGTGGGAAATGTCTCCCGTGCTCCTCCTCCTCCTCCTCCAGTGTCATTATAGGGATCTAAGAGATGCTGGCTGGATGTGGTTTCCCTGGCAACACATTCAAATGCTCAAGCTGTCAGCCTATAGCAGGACGAGTAGGCTGCAGACAACGAGGAGGAGGAAGAAGGGAAGCCCCTGTGGGCGAGACTGGAATTTTTATTTTTTCCCCTGGTTTATAAAATTAGCGTGGTCCTGAGTTTACCTTCCTGTGCCCAGTAATGAGGCGTATCGGGTAGGAGGAAGGTTAATGGCTCAACCCAGAGGCTGTGGCCGGAGCCCTCTGACCCACCCCTAGAGAGGGGCTCTATTAGTTCACGCTCGGGTCCAATTCTTCACATGCCTCTACATCGGCACCAGCAAGTTCCGAATACCTGGCCTGATTTGGGTCGGGGGGGGAACTCGGGAGACTTGTATAGTGGGCGAGGGTGAGAATTCCTTTGTTTTCTGGCCAGAAAAACCAGGTTGAAAGTCTGAGGTGCGGGCATTTTTGATAAAGGAGCATTGTCAATATTAAGCCGCTGAGCTGTTGATTCTAAATAAAACTGGATTCCTTTCTTGTGGTGCTTTTGTTATGCACAGTGTAAGCCGGTGTTCATTTCTGTGCAAGCATGCACAGTTTGACGTTGGCTCTGGACAGGCATTGTATCTTTGAATGCAAAAAAGGATTCAGGATAGGTCCTCTGGATCAGTAGATAAGCGTGGGACGATTCACTTCTCCTCATTGTTGAACAGCTTTCTGTCCGAGTAAAACCTATAGTTGGGTATTCCTGTGCTATACAATTTAAGCTCCAGTGTGTAATTGGGTGAAAGAGATCAATACTGTTTGCAAACCCACTGTTTACTAGCCTATATCAGGGAATTGATAATGGGGCGGTGGGCAGTGTTTTGAAATAAGCTATTGGAGCAGAGAGATATTTTACCATCAAGCTGTTGGACCTTCTGCTGCGTTTCTGTGAAATAAGTGGTTCTTATCCAGTGGCTTATTTAATATTTAAGCCCTTTCTCCAAATTAGATCCTTAAATCTGAGAAAGGGCTAAACTTCCCTTTCTGTTTAATGTTAATGTTATTCTCCAATGGTCAATAAGAAATTTGTATCCACCTCTTGCTTTGCTAATGGTGCACATCTCCAATTCTGATTCTTAGTTGGTTTATCTTATGTTAAATGGAAATCAATGTACACGAAACCTGTAAAACTGTGTGTTTGTATTTGAATAGCGCTGCAGGGTCTTTAACTGCTTTAATAATGGTCATGGAGCTGAGCTGCACTATTTTTCAAGTTTAGTCTTTTTTGGGGGAATCTTCAGATTAGTTTTGTGGTTCTGCCATTTCTTTATCTGGAAACGGTAGTTGAGACCATTTTCTAATCAAAATAATAGCTGAGAGGAGTGGTGCAATGAAACCCTGCAGACACCATGGCTCAATGGCCGGGGTCGCTGGCCGCAGATCTAGTTCACCACGTGACGCCGTTGAAGAGTTGGGATCATTTTGCCTTTCTCTTGGCTGCCCTGTCTCACTTCCTGGCCTGACTAGGTGTCAGTGTGACGCCCACTTTGCCTCTCTTGACTGCCCTGTCTCACTTCCTGGTCTGACTAGGTGTCAGTGTGACACACACTTTGCCTCTCTCTTGGCTGCCCTGTCTCACTTCCTGGCCTGACTAGGTGTCAGTGTGACACACACTTTGCTGGGTATTGCTCCGGCGAGGAACGTGAGGTCCTTGTTTGTAGAAATGACTGGTTAGGGGTGATCTGGGATTGCTAGCCCCAGAACGATTGGAGCCTGTTCAGGATGAACACAACGATGACGGTGGTTCTGCTATAGTGTAATTCGATTAGTGGTTGTGAGACGGTTCTGAGAATCACTTTTGCTTTTTTTTTAGAGGGCTGGATAGTCACATGATATGAATACTGTTGAAAACAGGCAACTGTTGGCAGGAGTTCACTTAGTAATTTCTTACTTTAAAAAAAAAACATGAACCGGTACTTTCTTACAAAAGGCTGAATTTCAAAGAAAATGGAACGTATGGTTTTTTTCTCTACAGATTTTTTGCAGGGTGGTCTTTTTTATTTTTTTTCTTTCTAAAATTTTAATGTATTTTTCACCTCCTTTTCCTTCTTCCTTCAGTGTCGGATGGTGTGCGAGGGTGTGTCTGCGGATACCATGTACGACGTCCTTCATGATATCGAGTACCGGAAGAAATGGGACGCCAACGTGATCGAGACCTTTGATATTGGCAAGCTGACTGTCAATGCTGATGTTGGCTACTACTCGTGTAAGAGAGACGCTCCCGCACACATTTAGACCCTTACAAGGGCAGCATTGCCTTCTTGTCCTTACCTGCGTATTAAAGGGGGTGGTGCTCCTATGTCTGCTTAGGGAAGTGTCCCAAGCCCCTGAAGAATCGTGATGTCATCACCCTGCGCTCCTGGTTGCCTATGGGAAGCGACTACATCATCATGAATTACTCCGTCAAACACGCTGTGAGTCATTTCAACGGAGGGTTTGCCGTTTTTTCACTGCCTGCTGGGTTAAGAATCCAGGGTAATGGAGGTTGGGAAACATCGAATGCAGTCTGTTCTAATTCTTTAATGATTCATTCTGATTGGGTTGCTTCACTCTTACTGCGAGTGCTGGAATCTGATAACTTTATTTGTGGGGAGATTCATTGCACTTTTATTTTGAAAAAATAAGAGGAGCTTAGAACAAACATTCCCGCTTGTCTCTTTTTTTTTTTTTTTTTTTTTTTTTTTAATGGTAAAATCTTTTTACCATGCCACTAATCTGTCCTGCCATTTTTACTGGGGGTTTTCTTTTTATTCTATTTTATAAGGAAAATAAAGTTTTGGTCTCCACCAAGCTGATTTGACCTGCCTCAGGTGTTGCTTATTGTCTCATTGTGATATATTTGAGAAAACGACAGTAGTTTCACCACCGCTCAATAAGTTCTGAAACTTTTGTGTGAGATGCTTGTGGTTAGAAAGTTAATATTGACACCCAGTCAGGGAACTAGCCCTGTAAATGTGTAACTAAAATGAAGGGCTTGGCAGTAATAAACGTCAGCAGGGGGAAGGGAATCTGCTTATTTAAATAATGAATTGGGTATAATAGTTTTCACTGAGGAACCGTCAAGGCTCCAACGCCATACTAAAGTACATACAACGGGGAGAAGTTCTCCCTCCATCTCCTCACCCAATTAGCACTTGATCGTGAAGCTTTTGAAAGGTACCAGGAATCTTTTATTTTTTCTTTTCTCAGGGCTTAACTGATGATTGTCTCCGGTCACATTTGGCTGTGGCATCTGATTGAAAGCCCTCCGTCAGGTTGATAGATGACATCTTTGTCTAATCTGGAAAAGGAGCAGACCACCCTTGCGTTCTGACCTCTGCTTAAAACCGATACTTTATAAAGGGATTAAAAAAAAAAAAAAAGTTTATAAATGTATAGGTTCACTAATTTTCTCTGGTTTTTACTCCCACTCTGAGCAATTTACTTGTTCGTTAGGAGAGATGTGGATTTCCCTTCACCTCACATGGCCCCAGCTGAAATGGCTTAATTTGACCTGACCCGATTATCACTAATAACATTCCTGTGTAATTAGCCGTTAGCAGAGTCCTCATCAATATTGCAGCGTAGAAATGAGTTTGAAGGTTGTACTTCTGGCTAGGCAGCAGGATGGGAGAGTTGGTCTCCTGCCAAGGTAAACCATGGAAACGGAAAGTGTAGCGTATTTTAAAAAGCAGAACATGTCTCCCCCCCCCCAATATGATCATTACTTAGCATAGCATTGTGTTTTAATGTCTCATGCTTCCGTGCTTTGTGGAGTGACGACTGACAAAAGACGAAGCAGAAGAACACAGCCCTCATTCATTCTGTGATTGGTTCCCACAGAAATACCCTCCAAAAAAGGACATGGTCCGTGCCGTTTCTATCCAGACGGGCTACCTGATCCAGAGTAATGGACCCAACAAGTGTACACTCACTTACCTGGCACAGGTGGACCCCAGAGGTAAAGCACCGCTTACACTCAACCAAGTGGCAGCAGAGATTTAGCCATTTTTTAAAAATGATTTGTTTTCCATCTGTGACTTCTTCAGTTCAAATGAATGGGCATTTTAAAGGTGTGTCATTTAAGGTTAAAAAAAAAAAAATCCTATTAAGTTAATTATGTGAAAATGAGTCTTTATGCAGTGTATTTTA
>JAOVYW010061105.1:0-22307 GCA_025775045.1 Hiodon tergisus
TATATTAATTATGCTGACTGAACTTAATTCATTGTTATCTTTACCACTAAAACATACGTTGTACATACGATGAATACGCCCAATAGTCGTTGATTGAAATATAACAAATGTTGTTAAGTCAAAAAGAGAAAAGAGATTAGAACTTTTTACGACAAGAAATTAGTTCTGCTGATTGTCAGACTAAAAACACATACAGCCTTTAGTTTAGCCATGTGCGTTTAAATACAAGAAGTTGGACAGACTATAATTACACTGAGCAATTATGGCGTTTAATTTTTCGATGTCATCCTTCAGGGTAGGATGCAAATACTATGCGTTCCATTTCTTTTTACGAGAACAATCACATCTGTGTGTAGCGCGGAATCGCACGAACTGTATTTGTTTGATTAGAGACGGGGACGCGCAGCTCAGCACTTGAGTGCGCAGCTAAGCACTGGATCGGCCTAAAAAAGCCGTTTAGTCAATCATCGAGCTGTGGTTGTTTTCTTTGTGGTAAAGATTAAAAGGCCTTCCACTTGTGTGTTTTTTTCCACCGTGAATAGGGCAGTATAAAGTTTTCGCTAAAGCTGCTCACTCGTACGCCGCTTCATCTTCCAAGATGTTAGATGATTCGTATCAACCGCTGTAAAATTACCATGTATCTATGCGAGGGACAAGCTCAACGGAGATATTTCAATGTTTGAATAAAAACAAAAAAAAGTTTTCCTTTATTGTATTGTTTGGATAATTTCAAAGCAATCCAGGATATCAGATTTCATATTGCCTCAAATCAGGCAGACATAAATATATCAACATGAACATTGATGGCTTCTGGTGTGCATTAGTCCAGGACATAGTCATGGGCAAATTAATCAGAAACAGATGAGTATATCCATCGTCTTACCTTGCTTTAACTGTTATCTGCACTCTGTTCATCTGCCACCATGTTCTCTCAATCATCTTTACAGGAGTGAGGTGCTTATATAGATTTATCACTTGACTGCGAGTCTAAAGTCTAGACACACGTGCCTCTCACAAATTTAAATGCCCTCTTCATAAAATTAGCCGGTTAATCATTATTGAAATGGGAGAATCCAGAAAATTCTTGTCCATAAGGCAACCCCTCAGCGTCTAATAATTGCTGCGAATATAAGTGTTCCCCTGAAAGTCAAACGATTTTCTGAGGATGCCCTTCTCATGTGCAGGAGGCAGACGACATCTTGTGGTGAGATAGCGCAAAGGCCATATCTGTCTTATAGTTTTTATTATTATTATCGTGTTCCCAATTCAGATTTATATTAATTTTGCCGTTCATCACCTTTGTCGCCTGGTACGTGTAAATTCCTCTACACGTACCACGAAACATCGAACATCGAGCGCTTGAGACTCGGCAAACTTCGAAAATGTTTATTATGAGTATACCCCGATACCAAGGCAATTTATGTCGCTTATGGGTGCAGTTTACTCGTGAATTTTACTCGTAAAGTTATTTTTTCCTCCCCTTCTTTGTCTTTTTCTTCTTCTTTCCATAAATGACTCTCCGTGCCGTGAATCTGTAATAATTACATACAAGATATTTGCAAAACTTTTTTTAGCGGGATGGATCGAGGGTAGGTTTTTAGTTTAGACCGTGCTTTATTGGGGTCTAATTTTGTCTAATGGCTGTTTCCTCAATGTGGTAAATAAAAGTGTTTTATTTATTTATTTATTTATTTTTCCAGAATATGTTAAGAAACCAAGCGTTCTACACTCCTCACTCTTTTATACACTGCATTGCAATTGTTGTCAAAGTGGCTACAAATGCATCTTCAAATGATCACCAACACGTTCGTGAGGTTTAATTAATTTTAACTGGCCAATGAAACTTTGAAGGCAAAGTTTTATATTTTATAATGTTTTTTTTAACAATGTTTTATATTATGCTACATGAACGGCACATATAATGTGATTTACTCATGTTTTATTGTGCGTTATAACTTTTGTTTTTTAATAGAAAACTTATCCAACATATTCATCAAAATCATTTTTCTTTACTTTTCATACTTGGTTAAAAACATAGCATTTAAAACCCCATTAAATCGCAAAATGACCTTAGGTAGTCAATGATCAGTCTGGGTCTTGTTCTCAAAGTTAGTGGATTCCTGGAAACACAGCCCTGTGAACTGGTTCACCTCTGGTTTAATCTTTTTCTCAGGTTAATTTATCATTCATCAAACTAATGACCCTTTACATGAGAAATTACTCCTACACTGACACAGCTGACGGTTTGCACACACACGTTCAAGATGCGAAAAAGCCCTTTAAACTGTTAGTACATTAATAATCCTAACAGTAGCTTCATATAATGCTCCACTCTAAAACCCCAACAGTGTGAAGAGTAGGATCCCGCAAAATAACATATATAGCTTATATTTTAAAATAATAAATGTGTACTTCTAACTGAATCATGTGTATGACGACACTTTCAATGTACATTAGTCGTCGTAAAGCATTAGTGTGCAGGTTAAAATGTGGCGACGTTAATATTTTTACGGTTAACTGGATAAAAAAATATTCTGCCTCTATATGGAACTTTATTATCTGCCGTATATTCACCAAAATAACGTTAGCTACGTTTTTTTCGACTGTTGTCTGCTGTTTCTAACGTTTTTTGTTTTTTTTAAGCATTAAAACCTCATGATACAGCTGTGGAGCCTTATCAAGTAGCTGCTTTAAAAATATGCGGTTTCAAAGGGCACCAATAAACAGGTGTTAGTAAATTGCATACAGTGTGACACATGGTGTATAAATAAATTAAACATTTAGGTATGCAGGCCACTTAAATGAAAAGCAACTAGATGCCATGCAAATGTAAACAAAACATGATGTAAGCAGATCTCTTTCCAGCCTTTGCTGGGAGTCTGGTGTGAAGAGCATGTGTGTCTACAAAAGAAGAACACAATTAATCCTCACTGGTGTTCAATTTTCAACCACTTTCCACACAAGTACTTCAGGGATGTATTGCAAGTAAATTTCTCATAGAGGATGTCACTCAGAAAATTAACGATGGATGGGGGTGCATTTTGTGGAACATGTATAAGGGTATCCGTTCAGCCTGAAAAGAATTCAAACTAAAAGCAATCTCTACCAGCCAGAATAAACTAGAGCTGGGTAGCCAAGCAACAAGAGCTTTAATGGTCCAGTGAAAAATATTTTTTTAAAGGTGGCAGGTGATTATCGATAGGTTACAGGTTCAAATCCCAAAAGGGCCAGTGTGCTCTCTAGAAAGGTACTGGGATTTCTTCTGCCTACATTAATTAAGTTTAAAATTACCTCTGCAAATTACAATGATATATGTGCCTACTAAGCAAAAGAATAATGTAATAATGAGCACAAATTCGGGAAGCGCTTCAGCCTTGTGATAGGATCTCACTAATATTCCTTTACCTTGTACTTGTATTGACAATGGAAAAGGGCTGGTGGTGCCATGACGATGTGGGTCACATTTTGGCATGGTCTGGGTATGCTTATTTGAGGTCAAGTTGACCAGTTAACTGGGCACATGTTCTTCAGGGTTTAAGGGGTAAAGTTATAAGTTCCTTGCAGCCTTTCCAAACTTTGGATATCAAGCCAACAAAAACACAGGGATGTCAAGCCATTTTGACTGGGCCTCCCTAGTGAAGATTAATACAGTACTCCTAGTTTGGTTTCAAACCTGGGGTTTCATGTTACTTGAAGCACCGTTGTAGAGCCATAACACAATCCTCAGAGAAGCAGAGTAAGAGAAGCAAATACACTACAGCATTGCTTTATTGATAGTGCACATTCAGTTAACTTGTACAGCACACTGACATTACTTGTACAGTAGACTGACATTACCTGACACATGCCTGTATGTGTGTGTGTGTGTGTAAGAGAGCGGGAGAGTGTGTGTGTCTGAAGTATCATGGTGATGACAGAGATGAAGAGGGATTTCGCCACTATTCATCTCCTATTGGTCCCAGATCCAATCCATCATAGTGGACTTAAAGAGAAAAGTATTGATTATTTGAGTCTGTGCGGGTGTGTGCGCGCACGTGTGTGTGTGTATGCGTGTTGCTGACAGAAAGCACATGAGACTTCTTGGCCTTCTGAACCCTGACAAGATTCAGTTTCCATCCCTGAATCATTTCAACTCTTCAGATGACGAGGAGGGTGTCTCTGAGCCCTCGGAAGTCTCCTGAAAACCAAACACAGCCAATGAAACCTGCTACAAGGCAGAGGAATCAAACATCTGGCTCCAGAAAGAAATATCATCGCTGTGGGATACCATTCTATGGATTATTTTAAACAGATAGACTTTTAAATTACGATTAACTGGTGCACAAAATGTCGGTAATGATTATATACCAGGGAGTTCTATATATGACGAAAAAAAGACAAGCAGACTGACTCAGATACTGGAGCCATATCAATACCGCACAGCAAACTTCAGCACTCACCTTAAGCTTCTCCAGGTCAGACCTCCCTGGGAGGGACTTCTGAGGGGTGTGAAATGCCTGGAGAGATGGGGGATTTTCATTAAGCTGCATTTCACAAAAGTGCAATCTAAGGTTTCCAAAGTCCTACACGAAATCCTGTTGGTTGAAAGGTAAAGGGGGTTGAGCTATGGGGTTTTTCAGTAGAGGAAAAGACCATCTATCTGTGAGATATGGGTGGCTGTGGAACATAGGTTTATAGTTTAACTCAAGGGATTCCAGACCTTGGCAGCTCACAAAACAACATTTAAAATTGCCCACAGTGTGACAGTGAGACGGCAGATCATTTCCCAGCAGGACTAATTGGTATTGGCTCGTTAACAGTGGATCACTGTTCCACTGCAGACTGAAGTGTTATATACTGCTTATAGGCAGTCCAGGTGTCAGTCCATGTCAGGTGAACCATACAGAATGTATAACCAAAGCTTACCTTCTTAGCTTGTTGGATCTCCTCGGTGGACTTGGACCTGCTCTTCATGACATGCTTCTGGGGGGAGGTTGAACGGCCCTGGGGGGAGGGACAGAGCAAGGGTCAGGAAAGGACACCGCTGTCACTCACACAATGACTTCGACTCCCATACTCACTTTATTTACCTTTGGGTCCATGTCCGTGTTTTCTTGCAGGGTCCCGCGCAAGCAGCCGCTCGGAATTTGTCTCTCCGGGCTCTTTGTCGTTAATCAGCTGCGGCTCGCCTGGGAATGCAACATAACTTCCATTCATTTCCACTTGCAGGAGGCGAGTTATCTGCATATTTGTTTACTCTGTGAGCCTGTGTAGTCACATTGCATTTCCACTAGGTGGGATTCCTGCCTCAGGACAGTTAAGCTGCCTATTTAAAATAAATAAATAAATAAATAAATAAATACAAATTTAACGCAGTAGTAATCCCTTGCTTTAGACTGTAATATGCTAACGTAATGGAATTTGTCTGGAGCTTCGGAAAGCAAGGCAACACTGGAGCGCAGCATCAAATTCTCAAATTCAGCAGAATCCAGAACAAGTGCCTGATTCATACTTAAGAAATGCTGGGAGAAGAGGAAATAATTGAAAATGAATATCTAACATCCACAGTTCCAATAAAGATACTAGAGATCAATACAATTCCCCCCATTATTACAAAAACACACCCGCACACACACACACACGGCAGGAATCCAGATTTTTCTTGCTCTGGTTCAGATTAATGAACAAACAGTCCAGTCGCTTGCCAAGTCACATGAAATATAGTTCTGCACAGATGCAATTTAATACATAATCACCGATACAGCTTTAAATAACAGGTTAAGAACATTACGCAACAGATTTAATACCAAGGTTCTGACCACTTAAACACTGATTTATGTAAAAACCGCAATGTAAAACTGAATTACCAAAACTGAATCAAAACCCGGTGAATACAAAAGAGAGCAAAGCTTGCATAACATAATTCCCTCCATAACATGAGAAAGCACAACTCTGATATCAGACCCACTGTTAATTCCACAAGTTGGGGAGAAACGTGGCGTATTTGATTTAGTTGCCATATGTTGCTTACGCTAACTGACATAGTCTTACAAGCATGGGAGAGTAAAAGCTCATTGCTAATTCTTCCGTGGACCCCATCAGTTCTGTTGTTTTGGGGGAGACTTGTGGTAACTGATTTAGTTGGGTGCAGGTGTGTTCCTGCAATTTGGGGCCACGGTTAAGGGGGGAGAAGGTGAGGGATTTAAATGGCTGTCCAGCGAAGTGAGCTGCCAGCAGTTTTCACCACTTCGGACCTTTATATAAAAGAGTGTAGGTTAATAAAGCCAGGAGGCCTTTCAACCGACTCGTAAACAGTTTGTCTGCAAAAGATCATTCAAATACATTCAATGTTTTGAATCCAATTCCCAGACAAAACTATGCAAAGATATGCAAACAGCGCAGGGCCGTAAATGAGAGAGAATGAACAAAGGACTGTTCACTGGGTCGTAGTCCGCTGCCCAAAAAATGTACTGGACTTGTATTTCCCCATTATACCACAGCAGGGGGCAGGCCTTGGAACAGGGCAGGAGGGTCATGGGGATGAGGCTGGCATGTTGTCTTGCCCGCTTTCGGGTATTTCCTTATCATGACTTGCTGTGGAGCCTTTGAAAAGATTCCAGTGACACCTTGAATTCTACGGGCTTTTGTTCCAGACTAGTCACAATTGTTGCGAATACCCAGAGGAAAGGACACTGCTCCATTTAGAGAAACCCTAATCCTAGGAGAATCGCACCAGAGTTTAGGGGTCGTGGGTGGGAGTAAAATAATCATACCCGACAAGCTAGAACAGCCTACGTAAGACGCAGCGCATGGCTACGGTGTTTCAATCAATTTTGTTGAAAATATAAGAGAAATGAAATGAAGCCTGTAATTTGTCACTCTCTTTGTTCTCTGGTGGGTGGATCTGAACTGACATGCATGTAACATGCAGCGGTGTTCACGCAGGGTCCATTGCAGGGTTCACATCAGTTTCCTGGCAGTACCCCATAATCATCGATCCTCAGTTGTCCAGCACACACACAGAAGCCACAGTGGCCATCAGCCCAGCGCAAACGTGTTCCTATGGTCACCTAGCACAGGAGTGCCTGAGGGATAAG
This sequence comes from Hiodon tergisus, assembly GCA_025775045.1. Lineage (NCBI taxonomy): Eukaryota > Metazoa > Chordata > Actinopteri > Hiodontiformes > Hiodontidae > Hiodon > Hiodon tergisus. The sequence goes on from JAOVYW010061105.1 coordinate 7,077, forward strand.
TTTATTTTATCCCCAACCCCTCCCACCCGCGTTCATCTCTGTCACCCTCTCCCAACAGGAGATGTAGGTGGGGGGGGACTTCTCTCAGGTGGGCCGCCAAGCTCCTCGTTCAAGACCGTGCTGATTGGTTCATCCAAAACAGTGGGTGGACGCGGTGTCAAGCTCTTCTTTGAGCCACCATCTGACGATGTCTTATCCCTAAATTGTGGATTAACTGCAGGTTTGCTGGTTGATATTGGCCAACCACGTTCTAAGAATCGTTTCCCTCACCAATACACAACTAAACTGGCCCACCTTCTGCTGGAGATGGCTGAGAATGGTGATGCGTGCAATGTGAAAATGTCCCGCATCATTCAGCCTCTGCTTGCTCATTAATGTCGCAGCTGGAACAAACAGATTTTGGCCCCCTACTTGTCACTCTCTGACACTCGAAGGTGTGGGGAAGAGAGGTGGGCCCAGCGTGGCAAGGGACGGTGCAGAGCTTTCAGTGCGCCGCGGGGCGTGCTACGATCTCCCACCTGCGCCTCATGAATAATGATGGAGTTGAGAGAAAAGTGTCTCTCCAAGGGGCCCACAGGGGATGGGGGTTCGGGAGCCGAAACCCGTAGCCGGGAATCTGCAGCGCGTGTTGACAGCAGCGGGAAAGGAAAAGTCACAGATAAACTAAAAGAACGAACACCATCTTCAATTTGCTTATATGGATCCGTAAACACACATCAACACCTTAACATGAGAGATTCTAAAGCAGCATATGAGATCTAACCGATTCTGTGGTAGAGCATGGGCGCCGTCACAACGCCAGCACTACAGTCCCCATAATGCCACAGAACTGACTCACAAGGCCAGCTAACCTCTCATTGGTCGGGAGAGATTTGAAAGGCAGAAGGAGAAATGCTATGTTGCAAAGCAAGCCGTGGCTTGTGGTTCTGTTCGTGTTCAGCTCTTGCTAAACATTGTGTTGGCAGTCATTTTGTTTTGTTAGTAACTTTAAAACGTTCGCACAGAGCCATTTTTACAATTAACACTTTTTTGACCTCGCTCTGAGATTTTAACCTGGGACCCTGACCCTACTTTGTTCTTTTAGCGGTCAAGCCCCATGGCATACACCAAACAAGAGAAAACGGTATCAGGAAAGAGGAACAGGGGTCACAAAGCTCACAGACAGGGATGGATAATTAAAAAAACAACGGCCTCAAAAATTACCACGGAACTGAATCTACGCCTCCGTGACTCAGTCTTAACAAAAACTATGTTGTGGCCAGTATATGAGCTCTTAAAAAAAAAAAAAAAAAAAAAGACAAATGAAAACATCTTGAGCAACAATAGTGAGAAATGACTGAGAGGGAAATTCCATCATGTAAAATTTTTAGATGTTGGTTTCATTTGGTAGTAAAAGCACCGTCTCTCCCTTCCACAAAGATGAGCGATCTTTATTTTCCCCCTGCTGTCTCTGAAAGGCTTATGACACCAGCTTGCTGCACTGATTAGGGCCGTCTACCGGCACCTTCTGCTCACTCTGATGCGACTCACATGTTAATGGACCGCCGACTGAGAGCAGCCATTACACGGCAGAACTGAAAAGCTTGATTTCGCTCCTTCGCTTCACTCGCACATTTTGCATACCGTGTCCTACCTCAAAACAAACCGCAATCAAAACTTTTATTTGACTGTAGGCAGTGCCTGTACACTGGTATAAGGACTTGGCGCAACTCCCACTGCGCAACTCTGCGGCCAATGTGTAACTGTCGCACTGGTGAGGTGATAATCCGGTCACCCCATGCCTCTTCATGCTCAGTACTACCTTTACCCTACCTAGCTGGACTAAAGAAATGTTATATGATAACTGGGGTTTTCTCTTTAAATGCGTAGTTATCCTTATAGTCTCTATAATCATTTGATTTCCATTAGCATGGCTTAATATAGAACATTATTTTCCCTTCTGCATTGATTCACTAGGACACACTAGGCGAGGCATCAGAGGTAAATTGGAAATAAATTGGAGAGTTCTGGTAGGTCATTTTCAAATTTGTTACACAAAATAATTTTTCTACCTATTCTGTTGGTTCTGGTTTTATAGATCCCCTCATGTTGACAACACTCCTGGGCATTTTTCCATTTTGATTTATTCTTAGTTTAGACTCAAAAGGAAATGAAATTGATATTGGGTCACCATGGCAACACTGAGACAGCATGCTCAATTATTGTCACGTTCCCACTGTTTCCGAGGTGTTTCTGGAGGGAAACACAAAACCCTCATTTCCCTGCCACCTTTGCCCAAACAACTCATGACAGGTAGGGTTGGGGAAAGTACCCTTAGTCGACCTGAGTGAACCAAGGATCCACTGACTTGACAGCCCTTCGAAAAAACCATTCACAACATAAGAAACTTGGGCCGGCTCAGGCTTTTGTTCTGCTCCAACGTCAATAGATTGTTCTCTTCTGGTTCCACTGTAATACTTTCTTTTTTTTTTTTAAATAAACTCGCTCTACTGCGCTATTGTGACGCTCTCTTCACTCCCTCCATAAACGGCTGTGAGACGCACTTCCCATCAATTTCTCCGCATGAGAGAGTCAACAAAAACCGAGGTGACACTCTGGGGCACGGCGCTTACTCCGCCCAAATCACACAGTGCCATTAAAGAGCGAATCGCTTCCGCCTGGTCAAACAAAGCCAATGCTGGAGAAAATCTCGGCCGCTCGCCCATCGCTTTGGTCCGATCTGCAGAGCAGGGGCCTGAAGTACAGCGGTCACCACGATTCCATTCTGGGTGAATTAACAACGGTAACCCACGACGCGCCAGTCAGGCCACATCCTCTGCTGTCCGTTCCCCAGTGTTGGCTCATCAGTGTAATTAACTGACTGAGAGCTGAAACGGAACGTCTGAATGAGACCTCTGACGTAATGCTCGGTCTAGTCCTGTGGTATGAACAAGCAGCAGAGTTTGTAATAGTGAATCTCCATCTCCACTGAGTTTCTTCCGCCCTGTAATTTCAGTGATGCCTCAGGTCAAATAAAACTGAAGATGCCTGAGATGCCTAGGAAAAGTAGGCTTTTTACACCACGACTGAGCCTACCCTAACCATTCCTGACCACAGGGCAGTCAAACTTGGCAGAACTTAATCCATGCGAATGAGTGCCATTTGGAAAGTCTGTGTGCAGAGGGGGTGCGGTTGTCTTTAGTGCCTACCTTGCATGTATTGCTCATTAGTTTGTTTAAATGTCCCCTGCCACTCAAACTGTGCTGACATCACCAATTTCACAAGAAACGAAAGCTGACATCTACCATTCTTCATTAAAATGTTAATTCTCCTCACTCCTTTATTACTCTACGCACAGACTGGCTCAAAGGCTTGCAGTAAAAATTCCACCAATATAGAAAAAAAGCCAGTAGAAAATAAAGCCTCAATTTTCCAACCTGCCTAATGCTGACTTAAGAGACAACTTAGAAATACGTCATCGGGGTTATTGAAAGCCTATTGTCAATAGGCCTATGTAAGAACTTATGTAATAAAACTGGCGCTATCTTGGAGAAAATTGATCTTTCCCCCAGCTTGTTTGGGCAATCTTTGGCATACACTGCTTTAAATGTTCGCGTTTACGTCAGAGCTTGATTGAAATGTCTGTGACTCACTGCATGACATGTTTTAGACCCACTCTGGTCCGGCCTCACCCCCCCGCCCCTCCTCCTCCTCCTCCTCCTCCTCTTCTTCCTATTAATATTCGGAGGACATGTTGATTGGAAACCTTTTCCTTGACTCGGCTAGGGCATATCATGTGCTCAGTGTGTAACACGCAAGGTTATAAATAATAAATAAAAACTCCAGATGACATCACATTACATGTGCGATCAGTGATGGATTGATGGAAGATTGACAGGCTTAACAACCCCCGCGGGCTGTCTCCCAAATTAAATAAGTAAAATGCATCTGAAAATCTATTCTGAGGGCGTAGCTGACATGTAGTGATAGCGTTTCTGTGGTGGAAAGTTTCACATTCACAATAATATTCAACCTATAAAAGAAAAATGAAAAATGAAAAAGAAGCATGGGGAAGTCAACGTGAGCTCACACTCACACCTAGAGCTTTTGGTTTTGTAAGGAAGTCGACTCCCAAGGACAAATATGGTCACACGCTCGGCACCTCTCGGCACGCACGACACCGTTCACACATTCCCCTCTCGACAAGATCATCGATCTCCACTCCGCACCGCCCTGAATAGCAATCAGATCGCTGCACTAAATTCATCTGTGCCCGCCAAGTTGGAAACCTTCCTTCTAACCACATTCTAGGGCTCAGGCTCGACAACAATTATTTTATCAACAGCAAGGATTGGAGCAATTGACCAGAGCTGATGTAGAGACTTGAATCAGAAGATCCACAGGCATACTAGGTAACTGATAAAAGCACAAGTATGAAGAGAGGGAAATCTTCATTATCAGAATCCGACTGCGCTGCACACAGATACCATGCCTTGGAGCTTTCCAAAGACCTGGGCTGTCAGGACACCTGCGGCAACCAGTGCACAGGACAGCGCTGAATATCTGCCCCTTTCTCAGGTGAATACACAGCGCCGTGCCCGCAGAGAGAAGTGGCCGAGCCCCGGAACCCCCGCAGAATTAAAAGAGCTCAGAGGAAGAGCAGCCTTACCTTCTCTCTCTTTGTCTCGCTCTCTTTCTCTTCTCCCTCTCAGCAGACGCGTGCTTCCCCTGGGTCGCCGCTCCTCATTCTGCAGACGAAGCCCTGCCTCTCGCCAACCAGCGTCCTCGTTGCCCATTCATAACTTCACAGACATGCTGGGCAGCAAGCCCCCCCCCACCCCCACAAAATCACAACCCTAACCCAAACCCCCCCTCCTTCCATGTCAGGTGCGCACGCCCAGGACCAATCAGAGCCAGCCGAATACATCGTCTACGGCATCTGACAGCACTTTGTCAAGCCGGCTACAACCATGTCCCCCTTTACCACCTCCCCGAGGGAGAAATGAATGGAGTGCATTAAAGGGCGCCGTTTGATATTCTGCGGCCATCGCTATCGATCAGCAGGTAATTGCATTTTAAGGTACTGGTATAAACGCGTCTCCCGTGACGCGCCTGTGGAAAACGCTACGTTCCAACCCCCAGATCATCTACCAAGCAGCCAAACACAGGGTCACCACTACGTACGGGGAAAAGCATTGTCACGTCTATAAAAAGGCCTTGTGCAAAAAGGGCCAAAATCCTTTTCTTATTCTGTGCACTATTAAAGAGATGTATAATAAGCAAAGAAAAAGATTTTTAAAAGTTGAACGTTAAACCTCAGGCTCGAACACCAAGACACAGTATTCTCACAACTGAACATAACGGCAGATATAGACACACGGGAAACATTTAAAAAATGTTATCCCAAGAGTAACTAACACCAAGATGCGTTGTGTAACGAGCACACATTTTCACATTCGTGAAATGGAGAACAATCCATCACAGAACCCGGAATCATAGTAATAGCGTTCATTAGACCGCTTTAGCTCATTAAACTTTAGCTTGTTATTAAACTGGGATAACAATGCTTCACAGCAGAGCCTAAAATCAAAATCCTGAAAAGCTCTCACCTGGTTACGCCCACGCTGGGACCAGAGGCAGGGTACAGGGATCAGTAGTGGGGGGTGAAATGGTGAGACGTCATCATCGAGCGTGCCAGCAGGAGGGTACAAAGCAGGTAAGGGGGACGGAGAGGAACTTCATACATCATGGATAAAAATTGAGCTGCACCATTTATGCAATACGTCTTGTACATAAACAGATAGCGCCTTAATTGCCCGTCAGCATACAGGAGGCTTAATTGTACCAGCTGCGGCCCGTGTGTTCGGAGCCTCAGGGATAGCACTCAAATCTGACAGCACAGCCACCCCCAGCCCGGTGAATAACCAAGGTCCCTCCGAGCGCGCAGACCGCAGAATCACAAGCGCTTTGCCTCACTATTTATCAGACAAATGAACAGTCGGGAGACGGAGCGTTGAGCACGGAGTCCGCAGTTTATTTGTGCCCGCATGCACGAGTCTCCCAGCACTCTGACAGCACGGAGTAAGAGACGAAACCGAGAGGAAAAACAACACGCGCGTGTTCACAGTGCAGTCCCGGGGCTGAAAAACGCCCAATCACGAAACACAAAAGGTGGAAAACAAAAGGCAAAACTGACAGATACCAAAATAATTTAATATAATTATATGATATAATAAAGGTGTTCCCTCATTCAGTTAACTGTCAGAGTAAGGAAGGAAGGAAGAACAGCAAGCGGGTTCTGTTAAGGGCGTGACGTAGGATAAGGTCTCAACATAACATTGCTCCTCAGCTTGGGTAAACTTTTAAGATAAATTTTTTTAAAAACTAAAACACTTTCCCAGTAAACACCAATGGGGAACTCTCCAATCAGGGTCTAATTAGACGATCAGCAATGTGTTTTTCTGTATCAGTCTTAACAAAGCTTACGTTCAAGTTCAGGTTTAGAGTGCAAAACGCACATTAGCACATGATTATGACATGCAAGTGCGGGTTAAAAACAGGATTTTATAGAAAATAATACATTTTGTTCAAAACAAATTCACTCTTTAGAACCCTGTCTTTCAAAACCATACCAGTTTATGGGGGGGGGGGGGGGGTAATACTTTTAAATTAAGGTGATCCAGGATGGACGCATTCTTCATTACTCGGTCTCGCAGTATGACCCCACAGAAACGAACATGCAATATAAAAGCGCAGACGGAAACCGTTTTGAGAATGTCCAGTCAATCGGTTGGGCGCCGTTACGCCGTGGTCTCCCGGCCGGAGTCTGAGTGCGCGATGGGGTGAGCGGACTGAGGCACACGCACGCCGTTCCGTGCGCCTGGACCCGACGGCTCTGGGTCCGTGGGACAGCCCGGCGGTTTCCTGGCCTCCGACAGCGGAAGAGAGGCCGAGGTTGGGGCCGTCACGTTAACTCCCGCAGCGAAATCCAGGCATGTGGAAAAGTGGTTTCTGAAATGCACCTGCACCGGGTGGCTCTCCTCCTTGCCCTCTCTCTGCTCCTCTCCCTCTCCATCTTCCTCCTGAGGCAGCTGTAGGAACGTGGGAATGACCAGGTGTTCCTTCCTCAACAGCCCCCGCTGGTCGTCAACCTGCGACGGTGCCCTGGAGAGAAGATCGATCAACCCTTCCATGGAGGGGGTGTGGGGGGAGAGAGAGAAAGAGAAAGAGAGAGAGAGAAAGAGCGAAGCGGTCTTTAGTGATTATCCTCCCAAATCGCTCATGGTTTTCAACGTTTCCTTATTATTGGAAAAGAGTATAACGACGACTCCAACTATTTTCAATGCAAGGTATGATTTCTTATAAAACCTGAGGGAATAACTTTGAAAATCTAAAAGACAAAAATGACATAGGAAATTAAAATTTTAAAATAGTTTTGCATTCTTTATTTTAAACAAATGCTGAGACAGAGGAAACATTATTTTTAGTTTACGCCTAAGCTTTCTAAATAATCTTTAAAGAACTGAATGAACTTCTCCGAGCCTCTCACCCACTTGACCTCGGATTTCCATCTGAGCGATTGATCCAGGTTGAAAGCACAGTAATGTGGCGTTTCCCGCTAGCATGAAATTAACGTCATTTAAGGCTTCCCTGGGAGCCATATCATATCAATCATCAGAGAGATAAAATAAAAGATCCTCCGTCTCCATGTACGTTATACATAGCTTAAAGTTAGGACACGTGTGCCAACAATTGTGAGGAACATAAAACGCTAAAATGCTACGCGGTAAAACCTATTGAATAGGAATCCTAAAACGTGCCCGTTTTACCATCAACGGTCCCTGGCCGGAGAAACATGTCCCATGACCTACCGTCCATGTCATAAGTCTTCCGTAGCGCAGCGTTTCTGGCCTTACTGTTGGTTCTGATTCTGTCTGCGAGTGGAGGAAAGGGTTGCTCGGTCTCTACCATACCTGCTGGTCGCCCCTGGACCGGGTTGAAAATGCACAGCGTCACCACAAATAAAGGAAGAGCTCATTGTGGACTACTACAACTGCCATGTCCTTGAAAGGCAACGGCTGACCAGACCGCCTCTGGCACTCACCTGCTGCGTTGGAGCTCGCACCCTAACCTTGGTCGTGCTGGCCTGGTCCGGACCTGGGGAAGGAATACAGCAGAGCTAGCTTCAGCGCGATGCGAGCCTCAAAACTGGGGAGTGATCATGGGGGAAACTTTAAACCGACAACTGCGACTATACCCCTAGTGCTTTTTAAGTCAAAGAACACGTTTTATTGTTAAATACTTGATGCACTTTAACAGCAGTGAGCAGAACAGCACTCTTTTTCTTGGGTGGCGAATACTCCTCACCCAGTACAACAAGCTGCCTGAGCTGAGAGTCATAATGTCTGATCCAATGTGAAGTGGATGTGGGCACACCAGTGGAGGCCAAGCCAGAGAGCGAGGATGCTTTGACAGGGTTGCACAACGGCACAAATGTGTGGAGACGTTTGAACCAGGCCTGAGATGGGTCCTGCGCTTCCCTAATCACTGTAGTCAGGGGATGCTCTACCCACTGGTCATCTCAGGCAAAAGGTGGAGATGGAGATGCGAGGACATTTAACATGTTCAAGAACACACCAACACCGAGTACCAAGATGTACTGAAACCCCTGACCGCCACCCAACCCAGTCCCAGAGGAGGCTCCCTCGTTACATAGTGAACGAATCCCAATGCATAAGCATATGTGCAGAAAACTCTGATTTAGGAGTACACTAGTATCCTTGTGAACTGGTAAATAAGAAAATCAACACAACCCCAGGTCTGATCTAAGAACATATTTAGCATTATGCTAGTGTACCTGAGAAATAAAACGGCATCAATATCAATATATGGTTGCATATTCACCATTCAGCCTGTCCAGTTGCACCCTCATGTTGGCCAGAGAAATAACAGCCATACTCATGTTTAATGGTTCTTTACACCCGCTCTGGAATAAAAATGGAAAGAAATAAAGAACGGTCAGAATGTGATATTAAAGATCGGAGTAAAAGAAAGTATTAGCATTACTTTTTTCCCTTCAAATCAATCTTCCCAACAGCGTTATGCTTCTACGACAACCTTCTGGCGATGTTGAACCCGAATACACAGCCAGCAGAAAGATGTCAGCGCTCTGCATCGTGTGTGAAAGTAAGACCTGAGAAGGTTACGGTGACAGTTAAAACCTCGACAACGCGTATAACCACAAGTGAAGTACTCGCCATGGTGACCACAGCATCCTGCACGCGAAGGCTGTGCTTCTGCATCACGTTAGCTAGTGCCTCCTGCAAAGTCTTACTGGACTTCACTTTCATTCCCACTGTCCTCTCGGTGAACGCTATCTCTACTCTGAAACGCACAGGATAATGCAACGCATTGAGAAATACAGCAGACGGTGAAAAAAAGACCGGAGGTTCAGACACTTGGAGGTCTTCAGACTTACGCAAATTTCACCCAGAGCTCCAGGGTCACCTGTTGATCCCTTAGCACAGAGCTGTCTTGGTCTAGCGAGAGCCGTTGCTAAGGAAAGACCAAAGAGTATCTTCAGTGGTGTTAAGAGGAACGAAGGGTAAACCAGGGCTTGCCCTATGATACCCGTCCATCAGACCAGGTGAGCATTACCTTATCTTTGCCGTGCAGGTAGATGACGATATCATTAAGCGGTAAGCCCCTCTTCTCACACATTCCCGTCAGCATGTCCCGGATGGGCAGGCCAGGGCGCGCTGGAGCCAGGGAGGCTGTCCCATCTGGCAGATACACGCAGCAGTACTTCTCTGCCCGCCCTGCCCCCACCTGCTCCGGCTCCTGGGCCTGGGGACAAGAGCTCTCATTCTGGACGAGAAGAGACATAAAGAGACCTGCTCTCATGCGTTGGCTTTGGAGGGAGGACAGAATGAAACCTGTACACATCCATTAGGCTGAAGGTAAGTAGGCTTTCTGAGAAAGAAAAAGATGTGTATGCCAAATGTCAAGGCAAACCTGTAAATACTGTGAATGAGAGTTTGAATTGTGTTAGTAAACAGGGCCTAAGTTACCGACCTGGAATTCCCACTCTCGTCTTGGCTCACATTTTAAGACACGGGACACAACCGCTAACTAGTGATAACACATGATCCACCTTATAAACCAAATTCTGTTAGTCCAGTCAAATAACACCCTCACCTCTCTTCTGTTACAAACAGGGCCGAGCTCCAGACTGTTTGCCGATTTGACCGAGCACTGCGACTCTCTGCGGGAGACGGCTGTGCTGTTGTCTGAAGGCTCTGCAGGAGGAAAGGGAGCACATCTGGGCTGAGAACAGCAGGCTAATAACTTTAACTGCAGAGGATTTGACCAGAAACTAGAAGCCATAGCCTACATTAACGCACGGCGTGGGTTAGGGTACCATATTATGCATTTATATACCAACGCTGAGTCTGGTACCTCCCCACGATCCCCTCTTCTCTCGCCGCTTGTCCCGTAGCAGCTTGGTCTCTGCAGTCCCTTTCATGCCGTCCACCCCATCCTCCAGGTCGACGGGAAGCAATTTTCCTGGCTTCACCTTCTTCTTTAGCTGAAACACAGACAAGCCTCGCTAGCGCCGACTCTTGAAAAACACTGGAATGGTGGCTAAATCACGCATCCCGATTTTTACACTGCACGTAGACACACTGTACCGGACATCGCTCTGAACTATATGTGGACACGCCTACAATTTTTAAAAGACTACATAATAAAGTCCAGCATTGAAAATAAATACAAATGCATCTAACTGCTGAAAAGTGCATTGTATACAACCATGGTTTAGCTTCAAAGGGCTTTAATCATCTTCAAAGCAAGGTCTCATCAGGTTGTGGGCCTTTAAGTAATGTGTTCTCCAACATGTTCTACCTTCTTGTTTTCTCCAAGCAATGGACTCTCGGACCCCATACTCTTCATAGACCCCACGTTCCTGAACCCAGAAGTGAGGTCGGGCAACGGCCTCCCCTCCACATTAGCCAGCATGCAGTTCTGGTACAGCTGAGAGCGAACAAAGCGCGTGTAGCTGTCAAACTTCATCAGCTTGAAGATCTGAGTGAAGAGGCACAAAAATACAAAGATTAAGACTATGCTCTGTAACTGAACGTGAATGTAATAGTTAAGAGTAAACACGTTTTTCATTTGCCACTCGTACTTCTGCCAATCTAGCATTTTGTGAGTTTTTTCCATCAAACCCATGGGACTGACAGATGAGGCACCATTTGGGAAGATCTTTCATAATTCTCAAAGACCAATGTCTATAAGATAGACCATTTCATATAATTTGCATACAATTGAAAATACTGTGGGCTACCTATCCAATTATTTGTTACGTTCTCTTAATCTAAATACATTTCTCTGTTGGAACAACCTAAACAAGAGTGTATGTTTGTCTCAGAACCTGTTGCTGAGCCTTTTTGAACATGTCAGGTTTGGGATCTTCCAGGTGACTCTCCTCTATGCGGGCCGTGTCATCGATGTTAACGGCATGAGAGGCACAGTTTGAGATGTAGTCATTGTAGATAGCTCGTGCCTCTTGGGTCAGCTACATGAAAAAACAGGAGTATGTCCAGGGTAACGCTGAGCAACTGCTACAAATGGTACAAGTCCTGACATGCACAGCGTTTCAGGGTGAAAAAGTGCACATTTTTAAATATCAATTTTCTTAACTCTGATTGTAACAAGTTGCTTTGTGGATCAACGGAAATGAAAGGACATTTTAGAATACATCATGCAAAATCTGCTATAAAGGTATGCGCTCGTTCAAAACTACTGAAGTGATGCAGTTGTTTTAAACCATCAGGGTTCCGATCGAGGCCCTGGTTAGCTGTACCTCTTCTCTCTGACTGGCCGGGATCTGACGGAACTTCTCACACGCCTGCCAGAAAAGGATGTTCTCCGCACTCACCTCGGACTTCAGGAAAGCCTGCAGGACACCAAACTCGGATCAGCGCCCCGTGACCCAGGAAATTATCCATTAACAAGCCAAACCTCCTTCTCCCTACTTGAGCTCGATCTGATTGGGACGCTGAACTTGAATTGTATCCATCCCAGAAATTTGGTCTGACTTGAATAATACCCCCCAAGAAGATGGAGAAGACTATTGGTACTTTTCCTCACCAAGGTGTGTGGTAGCAAGACTCGTCGTGATGAGCCGAGATGCATTAGCACAGTCAGGGATTTCAAATTGGAGCAAAACCCCCCCCAGAATAATTGGCTATTCCAAATTATTTAAATAAATAAAGATATACACATACCCTAACCCAGTGAAGATCAGCTCGGTTTGTCACTGTCATTAATCGAATTCCTTTTCCCAAGAACCCTCCAGCTACAGTGAACAATTTCAGCACCCACACAATATGTCCCAACCTATGTGACTCAAATGTTGATCATTTTCTGCAGTTCCTCTCTCTAACAACCCGGTGCTTCCCTTATCATACAAAATAATGTTGAGCTATTCACGTTGGGATTATGAATTATGAGTAGTTTATGTTGACAGCTATCTAAACTGTTAGTTAAGACTTATAATAGTAAATTTACCATTAGATCCCACCGGCCACGCTACTTGCAAACAAACAGCGAGTCTCGACCTTCTTCTGCACACTTCCTCTTCTTATTTCTATAAGGACGTCTTTCTGACACCTTCGAAGCCAGACAGGACTAGGCTTTTTGCCTTCAGCTACAGGCACAGAGGTCCCCTCACCGTGAAGTAATGCACGCCCATGGGGTCCTCCAGCAGCCTCTCGAAGCTAACGGCCCAGCAGGCCACCATGCCCACGCCAGACGGCCCGCTCCGCGCGCTGGGCTCGCCGTTCAGGCTGTTGCTGCTGCGCCGCACACCAGACTCCGCCATGTTGAGCTCTGGGTCCACAACGAAACCCGTGTCAGAGCAGGCACTCGTTTGCTATTTCACACATTTTAGACGCGGTACAGACAAATTGAAGCAGCAGGTGAAAGCCAGCATTGACGTCACTGAAACAGGAAACTGAAAGTCAATCCGGCCAATAAGCAACTGTGCGACAGCCACAGAGTAAACATTAGGGCAAGGACCTTCCGTTTATCTGATATTATATCCAATACGTTTTCTGCCATTACGGACTCGTATATGTCCTATCCCGAAAACTGCCACACCTTTTCTTACTTCTTATTTTGTCTTTGACCTCAAACATAGCATAAGGTGACCATTTGCTACACGAACACAACAAAGAAGCGGTTCATAAAGAAATAGCCAAGGCATCTGTATCCAAACTCACACAAAAATGCCACACAACTAGTGCAGTGCAAGACATTTTCCTCATTTAAAGCTGAACAGCGCACCCAACCAAATAGTTAGTATTTTATTTACATTTTACAGCATTCTACAAGCTTCTTTTCACCAAAACACCTTTAATAACCACACCAATGGCATGACCTTTTAAATAAAAGATGAATACATAAGTACACCGTTTCTTTAAATGGTTTCACAGTAATACACAGACATGCATAGTGGAAGGGACATACTGAATCTAACTTCTCACTCTGTAGTATCTTCCCAAGTCTTTTTCCTAATCTGCCCTATGCTTGCTTTGCAATTAGAAGTGTTATAATGTGCCCCCAGTCCCGCACGCCAACCTGCCAATCACAGAAACAGCGCCTTACCTCCATCCGACGCGGCCAGGGTCTGCTGGAACAGACAAAAGAAGAGAAAGTGAGTCCCGCAAACGGAGAATGAAACATGTAGCACTAGCGGATTGCTTTTGTCGTCTTCACTTCTGCTAAAGGTGGCCTGGTTTAGTGTTCTGAAGACAGAGAACAATCTGGCAATACTCCAAAGGTTGTCCACGGGGCAAGCATCACATAACCAACTTGCAAAACCACGCAAAAGGTAGCACATCGTTTACGATTAAATAACGTCTAACCAGGAACAGTAACCAACGCAAGCACGTGCATTAAAAGTGTGTGGTCGAGGATCATTATCCCACCAGATGAAAGTTGTTCTTTTAGGGGGAGCTGCTGAGTGCATTCACCGTTTAGCCGAATTAACCGTTCCCAATCGAAAACAACTGAAGATCCACGTAGACACTCCGTCCTTGGCTTCGTCTCTGTTATAGGTCAGTCCACAGCCCTATGAACAAACACAGCCAGCGGCCTGTGGTGTTTTGGGGAAGTTTGACTCCAAAAACAGAAAAGGTTACAGTTAGAAGGGAGCTTGTTTTTGGGGGTTTTTTGGGCACGGTAATAGATAAGACTGCTTTGTGACGAAACACGGAGCGGTGAATGATCACTATCTCAAAACGAAAAAAAGTGGTGTCTCGTCATGAATTCAGTTGCATTTCCGACTGTGAGGTCTATCAACCCTCACCCTCAGGACCAACAATTCAATACTGTTGTTTTTATTAGGACTGCTCAATTAAAATATTCAGAAAATAGGATCATTTTAGAATGCATGACCATTTCAAGGATGAACACGTTTTCATAACACTCACTTAGATTATCCACAAATGCCATTCCATTGCTCACCTGAGAATTCCATGTCCTTAAATATACCATTATGGGTTACTGTGCATAGCCTAAATTACATTATCCTTAAATTGCATTCCTTCACTTCAATCTCTGATATTTCAGCCCAACATTTCAAAACAGGTGGAATGACACCCTCTGTCGAAATTGCCGTTTCACTCACGTACATATGGGACTAAGAGGAAAGGGGGAGTAAACTGAGTTGAGAGGCCATTTTATAAATGTTTTATCAAAACTCGCACGCCGTTATGAAATGAAAGACGAAAACAGCTGCACCTTTGTTGTTCCCCGAGACGTTCCCTTGCATGTGCGCACAAGCGAGACGGTTCTCAAACAGGATATGGGTGTGTCCCTCGCACTACGTCTCATTCAAGCTTCACAGTTTTTCTACAAGCCCAGTTTCGCCTGCGGCCCACGCACGCTTTCGTTTAAAAACACAGATGAGCTCGGTCAACTTCCAGCACTGTCAAATAGCACATTTACGTTTTGCTTTGAAACTTATCTGGCCATAACACGCATGCCACTTGCATGAACATCTGCACCACATAATCCGCAATTACGGACACTCAAAGACATAATCAAGTTCAGACTCGTTCGCCAGCAACTGGTCCATTCCAGCTCTAATTACTTCTGATGAACAAACCAGATAAACCAAGGTTGAATTTAGCACAAAGTGAACACAGAGAGACACGCTTTAATGGGGGGGGGGGGGGGGGGGGG
>JAOVYW010061116.1:3615-15543 GCA_025775045.1 Hiodon tergisus
AACACCCCCCCCCCCCCCCCCCCGCCCCCTAGATTCCACAAAAAAAGAAAAGAAAAGAAAAAGACTACGCACGGGCATTCACTTACACAGCAGACATTTAGCCGGTGCTCATGTTGTACACTCTTGGGTCCTGCACTCTGCCCACACGTGTTTATCAGGCTACAAATAGTGGGGTCAGTCGCAGGGATTTCATCATTCTTGCCCAATGGGACAAATGCTGGAATTCCTATTTGTAGCTGTCACCTCTTACCCCTCGCCCCTGACTTTTGAGTGGAAGTCCTCCCTCCCTGCCTTCTGCACGCATCAACATAATGTGGTATCTGAACCAAAGGAGCAAACGGCATTTTATTTATCTTCCGTGTCCGTTGTGACGAGGGTGCTGTTTTTATCTTCCCTGCTTGGGCATTCGGCGCTGCCCCGGCTAACCCACAGTCTGATGTTATGAGGGCTGATTTGTCGTGGAGGCCGGGACAAAATACGCTGTCAACGATAATTGCTTCACTGATCACAGACTCTAATGAGGCCGTGAGCCTGGCCGGCCAGAGCTCCTCTCTGCTTTCCTTTCTTTCTTTCTCTCGTTCTCTGCACTCACATGTCACAGTTCACTCAAAGCTTTGCTAAGCGCAACCAGCATTGCAGGCGTGGGCTGACCGAGCGCCTCTCTTCTCCGAGTACCCTGTCGCGAAGCAGGTTCTTGCTTCTTCCTGGAATATCGTTGGCCTACCATGGGTCCTTTAGTCATTACTGGAGTTGTCTTTGGAATTTTTCCATTTGTGTGCGTGTTTTTAAATAAATAAATAAATGCTCGCATTCTCCAAGGCAGGTTTTACTGTTATCGCTGAAATAGCTGTCTTTAGTAGGCAACGCAACGATGCCCCACCTCTTTTGGTTGAAATTTAAAGACATTATGATTTTTACCTGTAACGTTTTGGGTGGTTTACTGAAGTAAACGCCCGTGTCAGGCAGGTTTCTTCCGCCTTTGTTAGGCCTTTCTTTACCGTCTCACTGAAATGGAAGGTGGGTTACATCAAACATCTCTTCATCAGGTTTCATCATTACATCTCTTTATAAGAGATAGTCCTATAACATACGGCTGAATCTGCTGTTGAGGCACATTAAAGAGATAATGACGAGGGCTTTCGAAAAAGATCTCTCAAGCTTTACAGAGCCCTTTAGAAAATCCCACTTGACACATCTGGGATTCCCTTTTCCCGACGTCTAATCTGAAGCATACGTTAACTCCAACTGTGTCCATCGGTTGCACTGAATATCATCACACCGAGCCTGATCATCGTCAGGAGGGCAGCAGCAGCTCTTAGTCGGTCGTGTCAGTGGAGCTTGAGGGGAAACAGCTGCGTGAACACACACCCTGGCAGCAGGAATTGAGTAACAGACACAAGAAACCGCTGGCTTACAAGAGAGCTGCGACAAAGGAGAGCCAGGGAGGCGCGGGATTTAGCGCTGAGCCGGGCAGACGGAAGTGGAACCCCCGACTGGGGAAAGCTCCGGCGTTGGAGTCGAAGGGCAGGCATGGCCTGGGAGAAGCTCGGAGTGAGTCACAGGAGTCGCCAGGACAGCAAGTGTAAACACTCGACACATCTGGAGTCTTTCCAAGGCAGCCAAGAAGACGACCCTCTTTTTCAGCTCTCCATTGACCCCCACCCCCATTCAGGAGTCCCATGCTCCTTCCCATATTAATAGCGTGAGATTGTGAGGACAGCCACATAAATTTAAAAAAAGTAACAATTAATATTAGGCCTGAGTTCTTATTCCTGCCAAAACACCGATTGTTCCAGATTAAGGTGGGCAGTCAAGTGGGGGCTGTTACCTTGCATCATGAAGCAACCTGCCTGATGTAGAAGGGAATGTCATGATTTGTGGGAGCAGGGCCGAAAAACCTCCTGTAACAGCTTTAAAATAACTCCACCACAGAGAGCAGAGGAAAAAGCCGTCTGGTTCGATTGTAGCCTGTCTCCCTGAGCCTGGGGAGGTGTCTGGGGGGAGTCGATCTTCCACTGCTGTCCAACACCATGTTACAAAGATGCAGTGAAAATAGTTTCACACCCCAGTATTCCCAGAAATTACCTCCTGCGTCCTGATAAAGTCTTTTTGAATCTACAGCCAACCCTGGACGTATTTTATCCACACTCACTGCTCTGCTTTGCTGTTTTTGCCATAGTAGGTCAGCCCCTATGGTGCTTAAATTGCAGTGGCTGTAAGAAGCTGATAGACACCGGGACATTTCAAGACTTGATGTTATCTGGGCAGATTTCTCTTGCTTTCTTTCTGTGTCTGCAATGTACTTACTGCCCCGTTCCTAGCAACTTTGTGCAGGTAGAGCCAAAGCCTGACTTGGCACCTGTCCTGCAGCCTTTGCACTGCACAGCTAGTCAGCTACGAACCCATGCCAGATCCACAGCCCACATTCACTTGACCTCTGACACAGCAGTCACTCTGCCCGCTCGCTTTCCGTGTGAAGTTAATGGCTGCCTGCCCGCTCTCTTCATGATGTCTGACCAATCATTCCCTCCAATACAGAACATCGATATGATCGGGGGTGTCTTATCAATGGGCCGCATTCTTATAGGGCTGTGTAATGCCTTAAGTCTCACCACCACTGAATGGAGCACCGGCTGCTCTCTGCGCCTGAAAAACGACTCTCATTAAATCTTCTGGCGCCCATGCCGATTCAGGATGATAACTCATGTTTTAATGAATTCTCAGGTCATTTCAAATGACAAGGACTTGAACTACTTACAATTAGATCGCAGAGGGGAGAATGGGACACAAACCCTGTTAAATGCATTCAAAGGAGAAATTCTACTTTTAAGTCTTCAGGTACATTAATAAAACAAGGAGAAGCTAATACTATCTTATTTTCTTGAAGATCAACTAACATGGCATATAACCTTACCTATAAAGTGTAGTTTTAGAAGGATTTCATAGAAAATCAACCAACCTCTAGCTGTTGGCCAGTGCTGTGGTACTGAGGTTTTAAGTTGCTAGGCAGGTTTACGTTGCATAAAGTTAGTGGACAAGGAGGAGCTGAAGGTTAAGGTAGTGTTAAATCGACTTAGTCTAGCTTCTCAACCAGACATGTTGTGATACAAAGAGTCTAATGAATGGAAAGATTTATATTATAGATACGTACTGAATTGATTCTGCTAGTTAATTTTTGTTAGTGTTACCTTGGTATGAGAAACCGTACAGTCAGATGTAGGGCAAAAAAAAACAGAAGAGGCTGAACAATGCATTCCCGGGAGAGGTCCTGTGGAGTTGAGTTTGAGCCCTTCCAGGTTTTGAAGTAGGACATCTCAGTGTAATATGATTCTAACCAGCAGATACACCACTGAATTTCATCCTGGTCATGGAAGAAAGGATGACCTGATGGTCTGCCCTGTTAAACACTCATCAGAGTTTTGAAGGAAGTAGAGAAAGCGACCAGTTGAGAGGATGGTATTGTTAAATGAAAAGATGGAAAAGAGGGGGTTGAGTGGAAAGTAGATCCCTGAGAGCGAATGGTAGCTCTTTGGGTCAGCGGTATATGTGAGGAGTCAGAGTCAGACTCAGAGTGCAAGGTGAAGGTTGAGAACAGTGGCAGGTCAGCTAGTTGCACAGGACCTGAGAGACTGATTAGCTGATTATTCAAAGAGCCCATAAGCCTGGGACACACCACCCCCTTGGGAATCTTACAATTGCACGTATTAAACGTGAAAATTGTTATATTATTATTATTATAAATACTACAAATATTTTTTTTCCTCTCCCAGTCTCCAAAAATGTTTATGCAAATGATTGGTCAGACTTTGTTTGGGCGGCGTGTTTCTGTATGTTCGCGGTGGGCCAGTGAAACTTAGTCGGATGACTGTGGGATTGGTGTGTCCTGGGAAATAGATGTCACTTCCTGGAGAAAGCTGTGAAGTCACTTGGTGACAGTGGAGAATGAGGGCTGAGAATGAAGTATCTTGCTATAGTGCACAATTACAACTCAAACCTGCAAAACTTTGGTCACAGATCCAAATCGGTGCAGGGTTGTGTTGTAGATTTGCCTCTGGGAAATACCCCACTAACTTTAAAAGTTTCAATAACTTAGATTTTCTTTTGCTGCACGATTATTTAGGTGCGCAGAATTTGAACATCAGACAGCGCAAACGGAATTTATTGGATAATTCCAGGGGGGGAAAAGTGAAGTACCTGGTTAATAGAATGCATATCAAATCATGATTTGGTCAGTGGGCTACTCAGTTAAGCCACACGGTAAAGATTTCACCTTACAGTCTCAGGATCGTCTCTATTACTATTGCCAGTGTGGTTACTCATCAGGTATGACTGTTCAGGAATTTCTGCGCTTGTGTCTACACTGACTGCAAAGTTGTTATCAGTGAATGTAAACATTCTGGGCCATAGTAAATGTGTGTGTATTATCCCCATGTCAAGTCCTCTGTGACCTCTGTCAGCTCTGAGTTCAGGTGTTGCCCTGTGTACACAAAAAGTATTTTAGACCAATTTCACGTTATATCAATTTATAGGGTAGCTAGTCAAAACAATGTTTTACATTTTTTGCTTACTTCACGTTTCGTGTGCAGTGGTGTCATTGCATTTAAGATTACGTTTTGCTTTCTTTTAAATATTTGTAAATATCAGTTGCAACAAAAAGGTTATAAATGCTGTTTGTACTCATGTTCACTACTTAGATTTTAAATTAATAGCTTGCCTAAATGTTACAGTAAATGAGTGGCCCAATTACTTTTAATAACATTCAAAACCGTTTATTTCAGTTTATTTCAGCATAACTGGTTTGTGGTGCTCTACTTTAATTCCATTCACGATATCTTCTTACATTAAAACATTTCCACGACTGGAAAAAAATAAAAACGTAAAAGAAACCAGCAAAACCTTTAGTCAAAACTTTTACATCCAGTTCGCAGATGATCAATAGTAAGTATTCTTCTTTGGAGGTGGTGTGTTTGTTGCTCGGAAAATGCCTTAAAATCAGGTCGTCTCCTTATCAGAAACGGCGCTTAGTTGTTAAGCAAATTTAGATACGAAGTCGTTACAAAAAAAACATTCTGGTGTGTGATTATATAGTATTGGTAGATAAGGGGACCAACCTTGGTGATGTCAGATGAGAAACCCTAAAGAGCGAATCAGAGCGAATGTAGGTCATTTGGAGGTGATGCTGCCTGCTTCCGTGGGTTCAGGAAAAGTTCAGTCGCATAGCATTAGGCAAATTAGTGAGACTGCAACAGAAAAAAAATCTGAGAGAATAGTTAACGATGAGAACATGGCTTGGGAACTGTGGGAATTGAGGGTTCAATGTAGAATCCGGGTGCCGAGACGGTAAAATAGTTTGTCTAAGTTTTGAAAGAAACATAAGCATCTTGTTTAAGTTTTTGTTACCAATGAAACTTGACCACCAATCCAAAAAAAAAAAAACATTTAATGGGTGCGGTTATGACGCTAACTTTATCGTTTTAACCAGCTCCATTCGACCAATGGATGCGAGCACTTATTAAAACTTTCTAATGAAATATCCTCTTAGTAGTACGTAAAGCCAACGTTGTTAAGTTTCGTTTTTGCAAATGCCTCTACCACTGGTAAAATTGATTATTTAAATAACAGTGCTATGACCACGAATATATTTTTATTAGTAACCTGATAACCTGAACATGGGAATGATAAAAATCATCCTTCTAATAACATCTATCAAATGTTGCAAGTTGTACATCGTTACCGAATAAACTTTCATTAAATGCTTTGTCGTTTTCGTGGAGTGGACAAAGTACGCTTTACGTTGCACCGATGCAAAGTCTGTCAAGATAAACTACCCCCATCTTTCTTAGATTTAAGACTGTTATTCCTTATAAACCTCTTAAGCGCATAACTATGCAGGTCAATAATTTATATACCTCGTCGTAAAAGGTAAAAAAAATCTCTGGAATTCGAAATGTTATGCCACGTTTTTTTTTATTTGTTTTTTTTATCTTAACTAGCGGGCTGTACAAGTCAGGTTTCAGTTTTTGTCTCCTACACTATAGATAACAGATTTCGTAATCAAAAGTTATTTAAAATAAAGGACTGTGTAAAAGCACCAACTAAAAACCCAGAATTGCGTCTTCAACTTGCATTGTGTTTTTCGACGTAATTGTATTGCGAAGGAAACCAAAAAGTTCCTTTTTAAAATGCTGAATAACAGTGCCAATGCGCTCCCCATCTGTTTTCCTATTATTTTTGCAGTTTCTGGTTGACCAATTGATTATAGACCGATACGTTCTCATGTAAGATGCAAAACAGCTCTGGCTCGTAAAGTCAAATAAATTATATTGCATTTATAGCATTACTTTTTGTTGTTGTTTTTATTGCATTTTTTCCTGATACATGTTTTTATTATGGCCCACAAAAATGCAGCCCTTGAAACCCAAACTACATGTCAGATATTAAATGAAATTCTTTGGCCTTCTTTTTCAGTTCCGAAAGGGTTAAATTTAGGAGGAGCTTAGTAGAAGAGAGCGAGAGACGCTGTAATAGGGAGAAAGGAGAAAGAGCGAGGGTAGGTGGGGTATATCCTCAGCTGCTCACCCTCGTCACAATCTGCAGTGCACGTTAAAGACAAAATTTGTATGGAATCGCTTGGAGATCTTCTAGCAGCAGCGGCAGTAGTTTGAACCGGGTATTGGACAAAAATATATATATATATATATAATTACTGCGAAAGACACATCGCCGTCGATGATTAAGATAGTTGCGGCATCTTTTCAAGTTGTAGATTTCAAAGAGTAGTAGCCTGGCAGTTTATAGTAACAATTTGATTTCCATACAGGAAAGGCTGTTTATCTACTTAACGCGCTCGGATTGGTCTTCGTGAACGAGGAGAAGCCTGTTGGAACTGAATGCATATACGCTTTTACGGGATTCAGTACTATTTGAAGGAAAAAAGGAACACGACTGATAGTTGTGCATTTAAAAATGTGCGTTGACTCACATGGGATTTACATGGTATTAGTGTTGCTTTTTATCTAAGGCCAACAGAATTAATCGGTGCCGTGGGAAATGTATTTAGCATGCTTTTGACTTGCAGAAGTTCTTGCTGTGGAATTCCCGACTAAGAATATTGATCCGCACCATCCGAGCCTCTGCCGTAACATGCGGAGGAATGTAGTTATAATAATTATTTTTCGGATGTGGTGCTGGTGATTTTTCAGAATTATATTCTGTATTGGATGTGTCTGAGTCTGAACCACGGAGATTCTCATTCTCGACGAATACGATTGTCGTCTTTTGCATTTTCGTCACTATCTCTTATTATATTAAGGTTGAAATGTCTTGCCTCTACCGAAATAAATGGTAGTTAACTGAATTCTGCCGTTGCTTAAGCCGTATTTTAAAACATTTTATTTTTGTATGTTCTGTTGCCCAAGTTTCGACATTTTTAAGGAACTTCGTACATAGCTTTCTTGCAACCCACGATGTATGAAAGTGTGGATGTAGTGGGATTGAATCCCAGCCCAAACCCCTTTTTAATGATGGATTACTATAACCAAAGTAGAGGATGTTTGATCCAGGAGAAAGGACTGTCTGGAGCACCCCATCAATACAGCGCCTCCATCAGAAACCAGCACTGGAACGGCTCGAATCATTGTAAGTGATGTTTGCACTAGCACGTAAACTTTTCATTTTTTTTTTGATGAGGGCGGCGAAACATGCACGTGTTTAAAGCGATCCAACTGCATCAGTGGTAGCATATTTAATATGGACAGTAAATGGCCCTTCAATTATTTTAGAGGAAGGCGGTGGGCTGTTTTTGAATGTTGACCTTTGATTATACCGTGTTTGGCATAATATTGGCATAGAGCTTGAATTCGTTGTCTGTGCTAGGCTTGGCATGTCCTGCAGTTTTGCAGTTAAAACTCCAATTTAGCCCGAAATAGTGCATTTAATTATGTCCAGCTGTAGTCGTGGCTGCTTTGTCACGTTTTATTGCTATTATAAACATGTAATTATTACACAGTACTGAGCTAAAATTAGATTGCATTGTATACTTTTTTAACAGCGACACGGTTATTTGCTTTATATTGTATAGTCTAAGTGAACAATGGGGATGTGCCTATACGAAGCGTACGTTTGCTAACCAAAATTACTTTTTGTTTGTTTTAAAATCTTCTAAAAGTGTATCTTTCTTATCAATGTGATGATATAAAGCGTAAATACTGAACTAACCTAGTGTTGTTAAGTCCAGATTTTCATGTAATTAATTTTGTTGCGTAATTCTGGACAAGAATGGTTAACGGTTATGCAATGTCAGTGAACTCTACGCCCACACGGCAAGAGAGAAACTGCAATGGTTGGCTTGTTTTTAGTATTATAAACAAATCGGTTATGTAATTCGTGATATTGTCGACTGTGCTCTTTAATGACAATTGCTACATCTGGGAGAACCTACAGAAATGCCTAACGCTTAGGCCTACGCTCGATTTCATAACAACGTTGGATTTGTTTACTAGTTTCGTCGGTTCTGTGCAGACATTGTCAGTATTTTTAGCAGTAGCCAGGCATCAGTGCTAATAACCGAAGTCCTCTTCAGATCACTCATCAAAAACGTCCTCCGGATTGCGAAGGCGGCAGACGTTCTGCATCCGCCACGGACATGCAGTTCCTCCGTGAGCTTCTTGATATTTAGTCTTCGATTGTGTTAACTTTGATCTTCGGATTTGTATTGACAAGGCGGTTCTATAACACAAATTAGACACCAGGTAATGCAGCATGGATTTTTTTAAGGTTCAGTTT
The DNA here is from genome assembly GCA_025775045.1 of Hiodon tergisus. Taxonomy (NCBI): domain Eukaryota; kingdom Metazoa; phylum Chordata; class Actinopteri; order Hiodontiformes; family Hiodontidae; genus Hiodon; species Hiodon tergisus. Next base: position 12,400 of record JAOVYW010061116.1, read on the forward strand.
CCAATCTTGTTTTAACCCTTTGACGCCAACAATATAATGTCCGTATTTGGTTTGAATGTGACCATTTTTGTGTCTAGCGCTTGCAGAAATCAGAAAACCAATACATATGTAGAAAGGCATATAGTAGCTGTTTTAAATTATATTTGTTTTATTCTAGCATATTAAGTTTTTTTTATATATATAAACTACACCCCCCAAAAGAAAATAATTATATAATATATAAAATATAATATTAAAATATTTTTGATAAACTGCTAATGTCGAACCCTTTCCAAGTTCCCAAGATATGAAAATAATCTGCAAATGATCGATGCAACCATTTCTCAGGATTTCAATTTAAAAAAAAAAGATTTCTAATAAAAACTACAGTTGAGGAGCTACAAGATTTTGTTCGAACCATGGACTGTACATCAAAATTCCCTTTCAAAAGTTCAGCTATTTTATGAAAGTAGTTCAGACTCAGCCAAATTTAAAACATATCTTGGTATGTATCTTCGTGATGTATGAAAAGAAATAAGGGAGAATTAGATTGTTTTATTAAAGGTAGTTTATCTTTAAATTTAATAAATACTTTTATACGGACAAGTCAGCAAGGGGAGAATTTGAACTCCACGCTGTGCCACCCTTGACATCTATGAATTACAGGACCAGGCCTGCAATGGTAATGTGCGTAACGAGAGGATGCAGACCGCTCTGGCGATTAACTATCCAGCGCATGTTAGTGTCGTGTACAGCAGCGTTTGGTGGGCAAGGAGTGGAAGCAGATTCGAATGGGTTAATTGCAGAACAACACCACCAAGGTTTACACTCTAACTATTTGTAGTTAATGGTTTAAAATGATTTTCTTTATTTTAATGCTTCATCATTAAACACTTTGATGTTAATGAAAATGGCTAAGATCCACGTGGGTTTCGCTTAAAATTAAAGTATTTATTTTTGTTTATTGTCCATTCTGAATTTGTGGCTTAATGGAGAAGGTTCTGCTAACATGGGTCCAGGGAGAACATGGCAACTTTTGGACTACCTGACTTGTAAAGCATTGGCATTATATGTGATAAAAGTTCAGCGTGTTAATTCCTCCTTGATAGAAGTACACGTGATTTGGTATCATCTTAATAATAAACAGAACAAGAAATGTCTTTTAAATCTTTTATCTCATAATCTATAATTTACAGTTTGTGCTTATGTCTCGACTTTCGTTAGAAAATGTGTCTTTCATGGCTACTTTTCATACTTCAGCGGTCTCTTGGGGTAAACTATTTTGGAGACTTGAGTATTAAAGCCAAAGGCGGATTATTTCCCAATCACTGCAAATTTATTCCAAGTTATAAGACTCTTTTCCACAAAGTAATAACTACCTCGGTAAGGCAACCAGCTATGAATTAAAATTATAATAAGCTTTAACATGTTAATTGTCTAAATAATGTAGCTTGCCATATAAATAATGTATCATTACTAAAATTGGTGGCAGTGACATTTATTTACCTTCGTAACTATTAGGGTAATGCAAGGAAGGCTGTAACAGCAGACCATATTAAAGTGTGACCGCAAATTTACTGCATCTTATTCGGTACTTGGTTTACCAACTTTCCAGCAGGGCATATTAGCAAACTGACCACTGTTTGCTTTAATGAAAACTTTACAACGTTGGAGCAAGTCATTTGTTAACCACAGTTATTCGGTTTTTCATGTACATGAATACACAACATTGTTACCAGTTAAAAGCCAGTATGAAATTGTGAGGAACATTTATTTCTGCAGTTTTAAAATATAAAATAATCAAGGCTGTGGCCTTCATGTCAGACAATCCCGTTATTAGTGTCTTTATATATTTGATAAAAGTCAAATACCAATTAAATGCTGGTGTCATTACAACAACGTCGCCTATTTGGGAAATTATTTGCTCTTCAGTTTGAGATTTTCTTCTGAAAGATCGGTCACTTTAAATAAATCCCTGCTGCTCTTGTGTGTCTCCCAGAGGGTGAAAAGAACTGTAAACACAGCATTGAGCTGGAATGCCATTGTGAAGGTCAGAAAGAGGGGACTGAATGAAGACAGATCTTAGTGAGTAAAAAATAAAAGCAGCCATATCCTTGCTTGTTACACGGTAACGGTTACATTTCAAAGAGTACACGAAGATCCATTGAGATGGATGCCTTTGTTATTTCGCAGCTAACACGAAAGTCGGTGCTGCAAGGCTGGATGTAGTGACCAATCTGTGGAAGCAGATGTTTCTTGTGACAGCTTTGTTATGGGAATGCCATGACAGGAGGCAGAGGTTATTAGAGAATGAGAAGAGCATGAGAATGAGAGCCTGTAGTTTGCATTCCTTAATTTTCTTAACTCGAAATGTAATTTGTTGTGAGATACCTGCCACTATGCCTTCAGGAACAATAAACGACAAACTTGATTGGTCTTTCCAAGTGTTATTTGTCAAAATGGATTTTGCAAACTAAGTGCATCCTGGTCTGAGGATTTAGGAGTAAAATACTATTTTCATTGCATTTGAAAAGTGGCCCATCTATTTCCTGACTAACCTGTGAATTTCAGAATACACAAAGAGAAATGCAGAGCCATTCATTGCCGCTATAAAGTGTAATTGAAGTGCCATTCATTATATTCTTCAGGGTAATCTGGAGACCATTCTAGTCTCAACCCATGCCTGTTTGTGGCTTGGGGTTGTTTGCATTTCTCACAGGTATATTGCATGGAACAGACAAGAACCTCCCCTCCTTCAGTAGCGCTCGCTCTCACTAATAAATGTTTGACCTATAACTATGAGTATTTGTTGGTCTCAGAGAAACTTGCAGAAGTAGTATGTCTCACACTGTAATAGTCAATGTATTAAATCCATGAAATGGGCAATAATAAGTATTAATGTTGATTATTGATGCTGTTTTTCTAAAATAATTCCTGGTGACATTAGATCACTAATGCTACTTTGGGAAATATTCATACATCCAATCACTTTGTAGTCTGTGCTTGCATGTTTTTTTTTCCTTCAGTTTGGGCTCAGATCCAGGCCAGTGCTGAGGACACGCGTACAATACAAACACAATGACTCTCTGTTTCGATTTGTGGTTCAGCTTTCATGATGGTGATACCGTGGCAGCATTAATATGTGGAATTAAAACCCTGTCATTG
>JAOVYW010061127.1:0-19424 GCA_025775045.1 Hiodon tergisus
GTTAATTGAATGTTAATTGAATGTTAATTGAATGTTAATTGAATGTTAATTGAATTCTAATTGAATTCTAATTGAATTCTAATTGAATGCTAATTGAATGCTAATTGAATGCTAATTGAATGCTAATTGAATGCTAATTGAATGCTAATTGAATGTTAATTGAATAATAAGACATGCCGCTGAGGAAGGGTGAAGCGATTAGTTCTCAGGGCATGTTGATCTCTGATAGCAGACTGAGGAAGTGTGAGGCGTAGATGTGACAATAACAAACTAATTAGTGTGTATGTCTATAGCTTTATCTATACAGATAGACAGATAGATAGATAGATAGATAGGGTATATGTATATACATAGCCACACAAAAAAGTCAGTAATCAGAGTTACCGAATGATCATTTCGATTAATTTTATTACATAATAACAATTTTTTAACCATTGTGGGTTTGTGTGTCATACACAATGTTGCTGTAGGGGTGGGTTATTTAATTAAATAAATATGTTAATTATCTAGTACTGATTATTATTCAACTTCCTGTCTCTGCTATTTCTCTTTTTCCCGGGACGGCCAACCCCCACCCCCACCCCTGGGTTACCTGTCTGCCCCTGGGACCTCAGCATTGCGGGGCTCTACATGTCCGTGGTGCTGGTGATTGGAAAATTTGTCCGGGAGTTCTTCAATGGAATCTCACGCTCCATCATGTTCGAGGAGCTGCCCTGTGTGGACCGAGTGCTCAAACTGTGCACAGATATCTTCGTGGTACGTGAGACGGGCGAATTGGAGCTGGAGGAACAGCTCTTCTCCAAGCTAATCTTCCTCTACCGCTCGCCTGAGACGATGATCAAGATGACCCGCGAGAAAAAGAACCAATGACCCCTCAGGACATCCAGGAAGGAACCTCGATAACAACATATTGCACCACTGAAAGAACTGCACGATGTTTAGGGACTCTTGGAACTTAAAGGACTGAAAGAACTGCATGTTGTTGAGATGCTCTGAAGCGTTCCCCTTAGGTGAAGAGCCGAGGAAGCTCATAACTTCAACACTATTAAAGAAACACAATTCTGTCCTGAGGCACTCTGGACACAACCAGAGACAGAAATCAGCTTCGTATTTACTGTCAGCAGCAGTTACCTGGGAAGTAGCTGCGTGGACCCATGTGTGTATATAGACACAAACTCCTGTAAACATCCGTCTCAGGCAAAATTGAAGTGTGCTGGGAATTACTCCATTCAAATGCTGCTTGTTTGGGCAATTATTTTCATTGTGGTTTGGTTTTTCAATGGACAGAATCACGCCATGAGCGAATGAGTGGAATGTGCAAAATAATATGAGATATTATGTCAAAATGCATCTGGATTGGAAAATATATTAATTGTTGCCATCTTCATTAACCATATGTTATTTTACTATGTAGGCTGCACATATGTAGAATATAAGTGACTGAAAGCTGCAAAAAATAATGTAGCATTTTACCAAATTAAAGTTTCTGAAACAAATTTAAATTTGACTAAAGTTACTAAACATGCACACAATATTAAAATAAGTTAATCCTCATTGGTTGGAGTATCTTGCATGTTGGTTTATTTTGGGTATTTTTCTCCCTTTCTCACAAATTCCAAAGCAACACAAAAAAACTAGAGTTGAACGATTAGTATTGGAACCTTGTTGTCTTAAGTTATTTGTATAACTGAAGTATAATTACAAATAAAAAGTTTTCATCATTTATGTTGCTATGGCCTTTATTTGACTTCAGTCCAGATATACACACATGGTGGTGGCCAGACCAGTGTAGTGTCGTGTGATTGGGGTGGGGGGAAAGAACACAGGGGATCAGTAAGCTGTTTTGCAGGAAGGCCAGAAAACCTATTGGCTACTTGGAGTAACACTTTGAAATTCTCTTTTAGTTCTGTGCAAAATGATTTTGCCCCAATGTAATTCAGTGGCAGTTGATAATGTTTCCAGCCAAATGAGGTTGATTACAATGTGACTTTCCGGTTCCAAAATTACTTTTAAATATTCAAATTCAAACTTTGGGCATCCTTTTTTTATACAGCCCAGATTTGAAGACAGAAGCATTTTTATCACTTTCATAAGGCTCTGACTATATTATATATTATATTATATTGAAGAGTTGGTGACATCCAGGCTGACATGATGGCTGATTGGCTGATGATGGAATATTGTGTTACAACATGCTAGCTTTGGGATGGGAAGTTGTTTGTTTCGTGTGCTGTGCCATATTTTGCGTGCAGGTCCGAACTCCCTCCCAGAGAATTCCAGCCTCCCAGGATGACATCACTCTTGCTCCCGCCTCCCCGGATGTCATCACTGAGGGTAGAGGGTAGAGGGTAGAGTTGTGTGCTTTGTATTGTATTTGATTGCTGTACTGGTCCTTGACTTTTGCCTGGTTTTTCGCTGTGAGTTTGGTTATCCCTACATCTGTTTATCTGTTTGGCTATTTTATACAACTGTATATATTTTGCACTTGGTTCACCAGCAGTAGGGGTGTGGCTGCCATTTATTTTGGGAAAGGGGTTCTTTTGTCTCTGTTTTTGGATTAGGGAGGATACTTGTTTTTCCTTTGTTATTTTCCTTTCAGGTAAACCAGCTACCTAACCAAGAATCCTTTTGTTTGTTATTTTGGTCTTGGCCCACTCTGAAGTTACGTCTGGTGTTTTGGTTCTTGTATAGTTGTATGTAAATAACTGTGTATAACAATATACCATAACTTGTTAACACAAATTTGGTTGTGTTGTTATTCCTGACTGCCCTCATTTAAAAGATCAAAATCCACTGAATCGCGAGCTGGATACTCTGTGTGGCCTAACCTAGATTGGGTCGTACTTGATTTGACTGAAGATGGCTGATGGCTGATTGGCTGATGATGGAATAGTGTGTTAGGTCAAATCAAGTCTGTTTACAGTCATATACAGATGTACAAAGTAGCAATGAAAAACTTACTTTGATTAGATTTTGAAACACTCTGACTGAAACGCTGATATTATTTATTTTATATAGGCTGCAGTTTGCGGAGACTGAAGACAAGCCTCTGAAGGTTAGGGTTTTATTTTTAAATATGGAAAAAAGAACTTCACACATTTTTGTTTCTTTTTGTTCCCTGGTGATCATACCCAGCATAGCCTGTATAGAGTTAAGAACTAGTTGATGGAGTAATTTCCCCTGTTTAAAAGGTAACTGCCAAGGATTGATCTCGCAGTAACTTCAGGAGTGGAATATAGAGAAGTAAATGAATCCAGCTGGCATTGATTTCACAGACTTCCGGTTTTTCAGAGCTCTTTGTTTGTTGGTGGTGAAATTGCGACATCTGTATCCAAAGCCACAAATCCCTATAGAAATGAATATGCATATTTTACCAGTATGTTGATGTGAGGCAGTATCACCTGGCCAACATTTTAGCCCATTTTGTCCTCCGTGATACGTAAGACTGCACAGGTGTGACACTGACCTTGTGGATCGTGAGCGTAGGGTTTACCCAGCTGACATTGTAGGGGGTAGGCAGTGGCACGCCAGCTTTCAGTTTGGCTGGAAAAGATGAGTGGATATCATAACAATGAATGTTAAATAAAGTTGCCATGATAATTATCTCCCGGCCTTGTAACCAGTAGGACAAACTACTATTTTGTGCCTTGAACTGCTTTTAGCTGAAATGAGCTGTCATAAATCGGTTGCCCTGTATACAAGCATTATGCAGTAAAACAAAAACGTTTTTTTGCGCTTGTCGATTGGAGGGGGGCATCTTGGTCCATCTCAAGTTGTACAGGGGTAGAGAGGACAAAGGCCAGCTGACCAGGGACTGGAGATGCCCCTGATGTAGAGGACAAACTGGTCTGTCTTACCACTTCCTCAGGTTTTTGTGCTGTTGCATAAACTCACCATTGACTTGTGGTAGCGCTACATTAATCCCTATCTGCAACACCTTCTCCAGAGCTGCAGTCTGCAGAAGGCAAATACTCTATTTAAAACGGGCACGCATTCAGAAGACATTAAGAAGACATTAAGAAGATTAAAAAGTAACCTGGGTTTTTTTTCCCATCTACCTGAAATGTGCCGATCTCACTGGATCCCAGCGCCAAAGTCAAACTGTTGACATTAGATTTGAATTAGAGTATGACACTCAACGCACAGTGGGGATTATTTAAAAATGTAACTCACTTGCTTAGTGCCAAAGATCCCTTCAACTTTCCATCTGATACGAAGACTTTGCCACTGAAGTTAGCAGTCTGTTGTGGAGGTATTGAAGGGTTAATTAAAAATTTTACATCAGGAGAGCTATTGGAGAGGAATTGAGTAGTTTGAGAATAGGTGTGGGAATAATTTATCGAAGTAGCAAATGTCATTCAACTTGCACTAATCTTCACTGCACTTTGCGGAAGGCCAAGGACCCCTTTCATTGTTCCCATCATTGCATTGCATCTAGTGACAAACCTCATGTTCTTAATAACCTAAGCCTCAGCCCCTGAAATAATCTTTTCAATGTTAATATCAAAAGTAAATAGTAAAAGTAAATCCTCCAGCAATAGGTGCAATGTCACTTTTTCATATTAACTGCTGTTACGCATATTAATTCAGCACAACTGATCCAACTGAGTGGAACAAGAACCAAATGTATTTTAGGCACCCTTGCAACTCCTGTCCTAGGCTACTGGCTTTGTTCCTGGATACTCACCATGTCCAGCCTGAAGAGTGGGATCAGGGTAGAGTTGGATTTGATGGCGTAGGCCTTGACGGACCCAGACAGAGCGAGCATCACATTATTTGGCTCGAAGGAGACTGTTGGGGCGTTGGTGGCATATGTCTGGAGCAGGACCAGCATGTCCGGGAAAAGTTTGGGAAGCTGGAGAAAGTCTAGGTGTTAGCTGTTGTGGTGTGGAGCTACACTGTGGTGCGTCCTCATGTGTTGGCCTTCCCTGTTTCACTTTATGCAAGGTCTGACTGGTTCCTAGGTTGCATCAGGGAGTTAACAAACATAACCTCTGCTGGTGATAGATGCACCTTACCTGGGGGATGAGGCTCCCAAGGCTACTGGTGTTAAGGCGGAAGGGAGAAGTCTTTGGAATCTGAAACGGTTGAAACACAGATGTAGATTTGTCTGTAAATTTCAATCCTTCATTGAAGGAACAGGTTGACAAAACATTGCACAGAAAGTAAGAAATGTAGCACGGAAGTGACAACTCAAGACCAGTGAGGTCTGAACACAGATTATTTCTGGGCTGGGAGACCAGGTAAAACCATAAATTGGAATTTAAATCCATTGATCGCTCTTACCATGTTGTCTGTGATGTTGGCTTGGAGGACGCCCATGGTGAAGTAAGCGAAGCTGGCCGAGTTGAGGCAGAACTCGGACAGACCGAGCGTCAGCATGGACTGGTCCAGCAGGGGGAGCTCAAAGGGGGCGGCGCTGAAGGGTGGCTCGACGTGGGCCTGGAGGCCGTAGAACTCGCCCTGAGGGGAAACCCACAGAGTCTGATGCAAATTCTACATTTAGCATATTATAACTTCTCAGATGTTTTCACATAATGAATGATGATCATGAATGAATGATCATTCTTGCTCAAGTCCCTACCTTGAACCCCAGCACCATGTCTGAGACCTGGATGTTGGGGGCAACAACGAGAGGAATCTCGATGAGCAGGTCTCTATTCATCTGTACGGAGACTGGTGGACAACAGCACAATGGTGACCACACAGACATTCACATTCAATTGAGATATGCATGGACTGGGTTGTTGTATTTGTTTGTCCTACTGCTCTACCTTTCATCTCCGTTAGATGTCCCTCAAGCTCCTTAATGGCCTGATTAATCATTGGACAGATCTGAACAGAGGAGTAGTAAATGAGAGAATTTAAACCTTTTCCAAACATCAGCTCAACGAGACAAATGCATTGAAATAGAACTAATGATGTATGAAAGTTTACCTTGCCCTGAATCGCAGATTTTATGTAACCCTGGAAGTATCTCACAAAAGGTTGGAACATCCAGCTTTAAATATAAGAATTAAAAAATCAATGACAATCAGCGACAGTACTAGGCAGGGCAGTGAGGGGTTGGTTTGCTGGTAGTACCTGGCCCCCCCGTGGAAGTTGACTTGTATCGTCCCAATTCTGGAGTCGCACTGGAGTCCAGCTATGCTCAGATGACCCTGGTCGTCGCTCCCCACCTGTACCAATGAGGACATGCCCATGCTGAACACAGCCAGCTCAAAGGAGCCACCGTCTTGTCTGTGTGAGGAGGTGATAGAAGAGGGCAGAAACTAAACTTATAACCCCTTAAAGTTTTTGGGATTGCTAATAATCTAATAATCTTTCTCTCCAATTTAAAATCGCCATTTGTGCTAGTGGATCTCAGCTCGTCGCCATATCTCCAACCACCACACATGGGGAGAGTGAGGAAGTATGATTAGTCCAGTCCTAGTCACTTTGAGCCACCTGTCTCTTTTCCACACTGGCCAAGAGATTCAGTGCCAATTGAAGGAGAGGCTCATACCTCTTGAAATTACTGCATGCCGTATGCACCTAGTAAAACCAGTAGCAGATGTCGGTTAGTGACGAACCGAGAGAAGCCCAGCCGATTTAACCCACCCCAACCCAGCCAGATGTGCACTCCAGGTCACAATCAGATGTTGACATGAACTGGATGGTAGCTTGCAAACTCCAGCTCAAAGGACTCGGTCTGCACTCATGGCGAGAACTTTTATCGACTGAGACACTGGAGAGGCCACCATTTCCTATCCTGAAAAGGGGTGTCGTTACTCAAAAATCCCTCTTAGGGAGAATAACTCACAAAAAGGAGAGCTGGATTTTCCATTTCCCTTGTATGGCGATGCTCATTTCGTCGATTCCAGCCTTGATGCCTGTGCCATTACAGAAGCCCACTGTAGGTTCTGGCAGGTTGTACTGGACCATCCTCATGCTGTGCAGGGAGGACAGGGAAAAGGGATTTACAAAGATCCCACATCTATGGAATTTAATTTCTGGCCCACTAGATGTAATAGAAACGCGATAAATTTTTCGCAACATTGACAAAGCTAACAGCTCTAAGTGACGATAGGGGGTGATGTGTACCCGCTAAGGGTGTAATGCAGAGATCCAAAGTCTCCCTCGATGTCCGGAATCGGCAGGCTGGCAAACCTACTCTGAAACCATCCTGCCCCAATGTGAGACCCTGTTGGAGGAGGGCAAAAACTGTATCAGCACCCCCAACCTTCTACCTATGAGAACTTCTGCTCTGTACTCAAACGTCAGGTAGATTCAGGGGGGTCAAGATGTTCCCTTGCTAGCTGTGGATCTCTGCTCACCGTACTGAAGTCCCTTATACGTCAAGATGGCCTTGATGGCGGGATCGGCACCAAGGGTGAGGGGTGCCAGTGTTCCCACCCAGCTCACAAGTGCAATCAGGCAGGTGAACATTGCGAGCAGTCACGAGTACCTTAAACTGCAGAGGACAGAAATTGCAGAGAAGTAGAATCAGGAACGGAACATACAGACAACAGGGAAATACTGTCATAACATACTGTCATGACATTGATACATAACATACTGTCTCTCCATATTGTTTCAACCTGATATGAAGGGCCATGGTAAAATTTTGATGATAGTGTAATAAAAGTCCCATTGGATAGTTACTGCTGTTTAATATTTCCAAAAATAATCAGAGAAATTGCATACATAACGAAACATTATTCTGCTTTTTGGTCTTTTCTAAACACAAGCTTTGAGGAATTGAAACTAGAGTTAGTGGTTCCCATAGCATATAAAGGTAAGTATTCTTTTTAAACAGAAATAATCATCTCATGCCCAGTCTTTGAAAGGCATTAAATAAACCCTAGACTATGCTTTACTCTTTATAATGAGTGGGGTGCAGCGTTACTAGCTAGGGTTTACATCTCTGTTTCCACAGATTTTTTTGCATTTTAAACATCATCACATGTATTCAAATAGGCACAATTTATACAATTTATACTTTATACTATACCTTCTTCTGACTACGTTGGAAAGAAAGGACCACACCAGTAAAACAACATTCTAGTTATTCTCAATTTCTCAATAAAATAAAGGTTTGAATTAGTAAATATACACAATACTTTCCTTTCATATTTGTGTGTTGTTGCTGTTAAAGGGGATTGGAATTATGTCTCCTTCAAGTTGTATATGATTTAAAAACTAATATTTGGAAATGAGTAAAGTAAATAAATTGGGAAATATGACAGTAACAATAACAGTCAAAACTTCAAATTAAATTTGTATTAAATGTTGCCTTCATTATAGATGATTTAGCATCTTGATTGAAATTGATTACATTTCAGTCTGAGAGTTTTAAAATATATAATATTTAAATATAATCTTTAAATATAATAATATTTTTGTTAAAAAAAGGCATGCTTACCTGTTTCTGAGTGTAGAGTGTGTATATCTTGCCTGTTATCGTGTATGTCTCGCCAGTGATTTGTGTGAGAAGATATTCAGCTCTTACTGCAGATTGACTCTGCCTTCCTGTTTTTTCTGTGTGTTTGTTCCCTCAGCTAACCTTCCTACCAAAGTAAATGTCACATATATGGTCTTTTCCAGGACAGTATGAACATTTCATGTTTAAGTTTTCATTATTTCATTAAAAAAAAGAATATGTTTTAATTACAGAGAATAATTCATTGTTTTAATTATTTCTTTATGCATTAATATAAACATATAAAGTTTTCTCAAGCACTTGGTGGTCTCTTCTTGTTGATCAGTATGCCGTTTCTACTGCTCTGAAAAAACAAGAAGCGAAACTATTTTGAGGAACTCATCGATGGTTTAATCTTCTGGCCAGGTTTCTGTTTCACACATACACATATAGCCTTAACATAGTTATATATTTATGTTAACCTAACAAAGCATTAACCACATTTAACACACCTTTTCTTTAGTGTGACAATTATTTCAGACTTTTCATTTTAAAAGAAAATATAAACAGCAGAAAATGAATCACTAATGGGTTGATAAAAAAACAGAACTCTGTGTGAGACGCCTGCCAAAAGCCCTCGAAAAAGCCCACTGCGAGTGTGTCTCTAGAAAAAACTTGTGAGACGCATCAGAGAGAACCAATTATTGTCTGGTCGGCCAGGCCATATATTCTAAAGTAAAGTGAATTTATATTAGACATTTTCCAGGCTATTCTTTCACAGGCAAAGATTTATACTTGACAGGTAAAATTTTATTGATTGTGGAACTCCTTATTGTTTCACCTGAATATTAATCATGAACAGAGGCTTAGTGTTAAAGTTACAATAAATAGTCTATGCACCACTGACATGGTGAGGGTCGACATAAAAATCTCAGCCTTTTTTTGCCCAAGTCTTGCCCTTGGCAGGAAAGTCCCTCAGCAAACCCTGTTTTTCACAAAACTGTTTTTCAATTTTTCCATTTCTTATCGGAAAGCATGAGAGGACAGTGGGTGGAAGTAAATATAACTTTACATTCTACAAACTGCTTTATAACCCAGGGGCAAGTATGGGATCAGGAGAGGATCTCTTGCTCTATACTCCCCTCCTTAAACGAGGGCCACTGCACATTCATGGTGGACGACTGTGGTCGAGCACATCACTGCACCCCTCCGGTGAATGGATGCAACCGCCCAATCAATCTACGTAACAAATTTCAACTCAGCCAAGAGATCGTAGCAACTTTTCGCGATTGGGAGCGATAAATCCGATAGCAACGTTTTTAATTGAGATGGCCCGCGCCAAAAACCTAAAAATTATAAAACAGTTCGTTTTCCCATTGTTCATGAACCCGCATTGTACTATATATGGCCATCTCAATGAAATGGAACGTGTTGCAAAACAACATGAATGACTACCCGGACGCATTTTTTAGTTACACTTATTCAAAATGACTGCAAAGACTACTACGTGTAAAGTGTTTTCATTTCAGGATTATAGATCAGTCCCTGACAAAATTTTTGAGATTTATCCAGAATGTCTGCAGCCATCTCTAGTTCCAATAATCGTAGACAATGGCTCTTTTCAGACACGAGCTGGATGGGCTTGTAGAGGGGACAAGCTATCTGCGCCTCTGCTCCTGTTCAAGTCTGTGGCGGCGAGAAATCGTGGGGCAGCCCGCAGTGAGACTCAGATTGGGAATGACATTTCGAACCTTGAACCTTTGCGCTGGCTTTTGAAGAGCCAGTTCGACCGAAATGTTGTTGTTAACTTCGAAATCCAAGAACTTATGTTCGATTACATATTCACTCATCTCGGAATTAGTACAGAGGTAAGTTGGGAAACTACCTAAAGAAAATTGATATCCCAATTTATTCCAATGTGTCACAAATAAAAAAATGAGCGGTAACCGCAAATAGAACTATGATTGGGATATTTTAACGATTAAATGATGCGATTAAATCCACGGAATTTCAACGGACACCTGTGTCCATCTCACTTCATATGTATCGCTTGCAGTTCTGGAGTGATTTCTTAATTTTATTTCCAGTTTGTTTTAAGTTTCGCTGCAGCTCATGATGTTACATCTTTATTTTTATTTATTTTTAAAGGGCAGCATGGACCATCCCATGGTGCTAACAGAGGCGCCTTGCAACCCATTGCACTGCCGGCAGATGATGTCCGAGTTGCTGTTTGAGTGCTACAGGGTTCCGCAGTTATCTTACGGGGTGGACAGTCTGTTCAGTTTATATTATAACAGCGCCCGACCCAGTATGGAGCCTCCTCACAATGGAGTGGTCATCTCGTCAGGCTACCACTGCTCCCACATCCTGCCGGTCATCAACGGCAGGTAAACAACGTGTTCCCTTCCTGATTAACTCCTGTCACTGCGTTAAAATAAGGACGTTGCATTGATTGGTTTGTCTGTGCCCTAGCTTTCACTCGTCTAAATACATCCAAGTTACTTAATACATGTTGCTAATTGGGTTAAAAGTGTTTCCCTTTGCTCGCGACTACAAACTTCCATGTTGGTGGAACCTAGAACACACCCACAACCCCCCTCTTCTCCATATCACCAAGACAGCTGGCACTTATTTTTCTACTTCGTCAAAATATTTTGCTTATTTGTTTCAGCACGAAAAACGAGCTTTCCCAAAAAGGTAGCTGTGCTGTTTATGTCGGTCAAACGTTTTTTTTTTCTTTTTTCTCCCACTCAGTAACTGGTGGAATAATTTAAGTTTATCATAACTTATTTTGCTTTAAAGTTGTATGGCATATCAGAGGAATAATCATAATGAGCAGGAATGTGTGGACTTTTTAATGTTGTGGCCGTTTATTTTTTATTTAATTATATTACATTACCAGTGACCAATGCTACACAAAAAGTCTCCTGTTTCCTGTTTAGGCTTGATGGAGAGAACTGTAAGCGTGTTAATGTAGGAGGCAGCCATTCTGCCTCTTACCTGCAGCGCCTCCTGCAGTTAAAGTACCCCGGGCACGCGACTGCAGTCACACTCAGCCGGATGGAGGAGCTTCTACACGAGCACAGCTACATCGCCCTTGACTACCAGCAAGGTTAGTGTTCCCAGGAAGTGCATTTCGCCCTAGAACTGATTTGCACTTCTGCCCCAATCACAATGGGAATTACTTAAACCGTTACTTAAAATAGTCATGTCGATCTGGACAGACCAACCAGGCCTTGAACTTGGTTCTTTATGATCACAGATGGCATGACACCCCAATAAGAAATATGATTAACTTCCTGCTCCAAAGACCAGAGGTACACATGGGGAAGTGATACAGCTCCTATCTTACCACCAAAGTGCACACATGATTTAAGAACAGCCATTGGTTTAAGCCATGATTTACGTAAGAGCTGTGTGTGGCTTGTCGTTGTGTGCTTGTGTTCCTCAGAGCTGGAGAAGTGGCGCAGTGCAGAGTTCTACGAGCAAGAGGTTCACCGGATGCAGCTCCCGTTCTCTGGCAAGCTGGCAGGAGGCTCGCTCGGCATCGAGGAGAGGCAGGAGAGACGTCTGCAGCAGCTGCGTCGACTGCAAGAGGTCAACGCCCGTCGGAGAGAGGAGAAGCTGCAGCAGGATCAGGATAGGCTAGACAGGCTGCTGGCAATACAGGCAAGGCATATTGCCCTGTGTACGAGGCACACTGCATGGTGCAATGCATGACTCGTGCGCACTGTGTTGATGTGCCCATTTGTGACAGTGTTGATCTCCACGAGCCCATGTTTGACAGTGGTGACCTCTGTGGTTTTCAGGAGCTTATGGAGGATGGGCTGCTGGAGCAGTTCCACAAGAGCCTTATGGAGCTCAACATGGACTCTGCAGAGGAGCTGCAGTCCTACATCTGCAAGCTGAGCATAGCAGTGGAACAGGGCCGGCAGCGGATCCTGCAAAGTGAGGTGAGCTTAGACCAATTAGCTGAGAGCTGTTTCAGGCTAAGCCAACAAACTTCCACTGGATATAGTGAATTAGTAGAGAACTTGACATGGCCATGGATAGGGCATGTTTTGTTATGTTATGTTAAAGCCCTTCTGCTTTGGCTGCAGGTGGCTCTCAAGCTGCTGTGAGACTGTTAAATTAGAGAGTGATTTGAGTGAGATTGTGACTGTCCTACTGATGAATTAACAAATTAAGGCGATAGGAGTGATAGGAAGGAGAGAATATGTGTCCATGTCTTTATTTGAATGACAAGTCTGGTGACATTCTTTGGCCTCCAGCCCTCGGAGCTGGATGAGGGTGACAACGGCATGGAGATGGATCAGGAATTTAGTGAGGACAACGCTGAGGTGGAGAAACCAGTCAGTGTAGTGCAGGTAATGGATATAGTCTAGCATTATTTATACAGTGTTGTATACTTCACATATATACTGTTTACTGTCACATTTACAATGTATTATACAGTCATATATACAGTCTTTCTTGCAGCAGTGTCTTTACGATCTCTTCTGCTCTTCAGCCCACATTCAACATGGCCGAGTACCACCAGCTGTTTGTAGGCACTGAGAGGCTCCGTGCCCCTGAGATTGTCTTCCAGCCCTCTCTGATCGGGGACGAGCAGATGGGCCTGATGGAGACCTTGCAGTACGTGCTGGACAGGTGAGGATCACGCACCCACGGTCGATCACGTCTCGAACCAAAAAAATGTGGTGCAGAGCTGAGACACAGAGCGCGTTTGATGTAGGATGGTTTGATTGAACTGCTAATTAAATAAATGTGTGGGATAAATGAGGAAATGGCTTGTTCTGATGCTGCAGTTACAATCCGGAGCAGCAGGAGGCGCTAATGCACAATGTGTTCCTGACCGGTGGAAACATGCTCTACCCAGGCATGAAAGAACGAGTGGAGAGGGAGCTACTGGCCATGAGACCCTTCCAGTCTAACTTCCAGGTATGCACCCCAATGCTGGGTGTCTTTATCCAAATGTTTTTATTTTTGTTTACTGATTCCACTCGTTTTTTTACTGTCCTGTGGTGTGATTTAAATAAATAGTCACATGATAACTATTTAATTATGATTTTACCAGTCTTGGTCTCCTTATCTCCCGAGACTTTTTTTTATTGGGGAGTCTTTTTAGTGTGTCCTTATGTTGTACTGTTGTACTGTGTGTCTCAATCTTTCTGTGTCTCTCACTCTATGGCTTTGTTTTACTGTCTGTCTTTCTGTCATACTAAACGATCCGGTGTCTGCCTCACCGCGTGTCTCATTGCGTTTGTCCAACAGGTGGCAATGGCATCCAAGCCAGCCCTCGATGCCTGGTACGGCGCTCGTGAGTGGGCCCTGCAGCATCCTCCTGGGGGTCCGGGCTGGGTGTCCCGTCAGGACTATGAGGAGCAGGGGGGCGAGTATCTGAGTGAGCACTCCTCCTCAAACCTCTTCCTACCAGTCAGGCTGGCCAAACCGCCCCCCAGGGCGACAGAGCCTCTGATAGTCCCCGCCTCCGCTGCCATGGACACGCCCACAGTCCCAGGACCCCCACCACAGACCTAACGACCTAATGAGAGGCATGTTTTTGTGGCCAGGACGCCATGCTCGCATGGCCGTTCATTTCTTCTTCACTTGCGGTCGACCGAGAACAAATGTGTTCTTGGCATCAGCCTTGTAAATGCGAAAAGGATCCACCAAAAATCAGCCAGCTCCATGGATTAGCTTGAGCCGGTCAATGATGCTGCTGGGAAAGTTTAATCTACGGGACCCTATTCACCCCCTCGTCCACCACGTGAGAGAGACCACCGCGGTGTCGGAGAGTGAAATGACTTTAAATATATATTCTTCTATAATTTTTACTAATGACTCTATTTAGTACAGCTGAGGTGAGAGCACGGAATATTTTTGGAATGATGCTGTGGATCAGAATCAATAGGGCTGATTACTGTGAAGGCCGATAATGGAAACCACGTACGACAGTACTTTGAAGTCAGTGTGTGTGCACGTGTGCGCATGTAAGAGACAGAGAGACAGAAGACGGCACGAGGACCAGGCACGCATATGGACCCACTGTAAAAATAGAGAGAGAGGGGGAATGGGGGGGAAAGGGGAGGGTTATCGTATTGCAGTGTACAGTCTTTTGTAATAGTGTTCATTGTTCAGTTGCTTCGGTAAAACATAATTTCATTTTGTTATGCCAATAAAGCAATTTTTATTTGAATTTGGTATATTATTTGTTCTCCCCATTTTTATAAATTCTGCGAGGTAGTTTATCACTACTGTTAGTTACACACGATATCGATTTATATGGAGGTGTGTGTGAACACGAGCAAGACTGAGTTTCTTGCAGCAGCTGTATCATCTGTAATCATCTGTGTTGAGGACATGCTTGTCAATTAACCTTTTGATCCTGTTTTTATAGGAAATCTATTCTTATTTAAATATATATGATGTTGAGCCAAAGCTTTTGATTAGATCTAATATAGAATGACACATCTTTGAAAAAATGTTTAAAGTTATGGACATCTATACAATTACGAAAAGATGGCACTTTTTATCAAAGCATGACAAATAAGATTACTCTGGAGCCAATGGCACATGTTGCCTGTATATATAAAATTTTATATTCCGGTTTTAAGGGTTAGGGTTATATTTATAGGGCCCAGTGTGTGGTACGCAGTGCTTACCTTCAGTATTCTGTACAGTTCCTATATCACAAGCAGTTTGTAAAAAGCACTAAATCAAAATATCTTAATTGATTGATGGCCTAATGGGATCATCTAGTTTAAATAGGTCATCTAATAAAAAAAGCTCCCTTTCATACCGGAATCATTTTATGTGCCAGAACAAATTTGAAAAAGTACCATGTGGCCGGTATTTCAGCCCGACTGGGAGAGGTTAATGAATGCAGCATTACACTCGCACCTTGATGTCTCTGTAAGCTGCTTTGTTAGTTATCGCTTTTACCAGCTATAAAGCATCAGCAAAAACCACCATGCTGCATATCAAGAAAATGCTGGTAGTAATGGTAAATGTTTGTATACCTGTGTGTATTGTTAATGTCATCACATTATGCCATGTTATGCCATTAAATCACCATCTGTCTGGCTGTTCCACAGAGCTCAGCCTGCACTCTCAGCTTCACCCCCAGACAGAAGCTCCATCGTGATCCACTCTCAGCTTCACCCACAAACAGAAGCTCCACCGTGATACACTCTCAGCTTCACCCCCAGACAGAAGCTCCACTGTGATCCACTCTCAGCTTCACCCCCAGACAGATGCTCCACCGTGATCCACTCTCAGCTTCACCCACAGACAGAAGCTCCACCGTGATACACTCTCAGCTTCACCCTCAGACAAATGCTCCACCGTGATACACTCTCAGCTTCACCCCCAGACAGATGCTCCACCGTGATCCACTCTCAGCTTCACCCACAGACAGAAGCTCCACCAGCTGTATCTCCAGGATCCACTGACAGCTTTATATGCTACAGTGTCTTAGCTGGAGTGTGATGAGGTCTGGGTGTGTTCTACCCAATCTAGTTTATGACTGTCTGAGAGACAAGTTATCACCATTTCAGCCACATCAGTTCAGACCACGACGTTACTCAAAGCTGACGCCGGCTGTCTGACAGCTTTCCTCCTGCAGTGAAGATGGGGGGTGGAGTTTCCTTTACCTCTCAGCTGTGATTTGTGGAACTGTGTGGAGAGGGATTGTCTCAGACCCCGGAGCAAGACTTCAGTCTGCAACATTAGTCCACTATTTAGAGACACTAAAAGCACCCACCCCCACCCCCACCCCCACGAAACATCCTAACCCTACCCTAATCCATTGCCACACCCAACTTAACGCTCCTTCCAAACTATGAGGAACTACAAACAACCGTGTAAAATAAGGGGGTGTATGTAAGGGTGGGGAGTACAAAGTAGCTCACTGAAATGCTAATTAGCAAGCATTGGACTGGAACCTCTGTCACATTGACACCACCGAAGCTGCTGTTATACTGAGACTATTGTCACACTGAGAACAATCCTGCTACTGTTATGCTGAGGCCACTGTCACAGTCACTAAAACCACTGAAGCTACAGTCACACTGAAACTACTGTCCCACTGATACACCTGAAGCTAATGTCACACTGAGACCAATGTCAAACTGAGAGCAATGTTGCTACGGTCACGCTGAAGCCACTGTCCCACTGACAATACTGAAGCTGCTGTCACACTGAGACCAATGTATAATGGAGGCCACTATAAAACCAAAACCACTGATGACAGTATCACCCTGAGACCATTGGCACACAGAGCACTGATAAACATTTTATAGAAAGCAATATATTATATCAGTTATATTGAGGTTCTGCAGGTGATCACATTAGGAGTGCGTTTTCTGTCAGGAGCCCTGTTACCTTACAATGAAGAGATTCACTTCTGCTGGGTAAAACTGGCCTAATGCCTTGCTTCTCCGTCTCAGTCCCAAACATTCAGTCCAGTTCAGTTCCTTGTTAATAAGGGTTGACCTGGTGGTTTCTAGGACATTGGCTGGGAATCACTGTCCTTTTGTCCTGGCTGAGATAGGAGCTGTGGAGCAGGGGGGCTCTAGAGAGACAGAGGGCATTGTTCATGGGGAAAATATTCTCAGTTTACTCTTTTAGCTTATTTCCAATCATATTTTTGTGTTTTCTCTCCAACATGGCTTAGTTAATTGTGCAACTGCAACTGGCTAAAATCTCACCACCCCACGTAGGGAGGGTGATGAAGTATGGCTAGTCTGCAAATCCTGCAATCCTAGTTGTGTCCAATCCTTCAAACCAACCTTTCACACTCAGCCCGCAGGAGGTGACACAGTCTGCAGGAGACGTTCCGTGCCAGTTGGGGAGAGGCACATCCCTCTAGAAGGTACTGCCAACCATTAGGCGGCCAGGAGAAGGCTTGTTAATTTAACCCGCCCAGTCCAAGCAAAGCAGGGCAGTTCCAGAAGCTTTATATATTTTTCCAAACAAATCCGTTACAGAATTATTTTTTGCTATGCCATGTTTATATATAGGGTGTGATTAAGTTTTTTTTTTTTTTTTTATTCTGCGAAAAGAATGCTACTTTTTCCTGTTTGCGTTACAATTAAACATATTTTCAAAGTATCGTAACACAGGCAAGGCACTGTATGCACTGAGGGAAAGTATATCATTTAGAGTATGCTAATTTATAGGTAACATAGGCTTATATACTTTTTTACTGCAATAAACAGTAAGGAGGGAGGGAGGCGATTACATCGAAACATCATGTTTATGCTTCTGGGATAAGGTATATTATAATACTTAAAGTTAGGTTAAATTGTTTACTGATTCTCTTTTATATAAGGAAGGAAACCATTTTGTGGAATGTCAACAAAATCTAACAATAGCAAAACAAAATAGATAACTAATGTTGCAGGCGATGACACACAAACAATGGACCGTTGTAATTCCGTTATAAATCCATATCAAAACTATCAAATACTTCTATGTTTTATATGTGGTACAGTGTGTGTTCTTTTATTTGACTGGTCCCTTTTCCGTGGAGACATCAAGTACGTGCCGAGCTTCCATCCCCAGTGGTCATGTAATTATAAGGATTAGATGAGGAGCTGGCACTCCTCGTCCTGGCCACCTCCCACCTCCCACCTCCCCAGCAACAAGTCTCTAGTAGAACGTTCGCAAAAAGCACAAGAAATAGACAAGAGCATCTGTACCGTCAAAATAAAACAAAAATTAATACTCAAAAATTATTTGTGCCGCAAACCTTTTTAATAAGGCGACTGGGAAGCACTAATCCAACATTTACTCAAAATGCTACGAGTAATGGTTCAGCACGCTAAGAAGCACCCAGGAGTAAGTTGGTAATTTCTTTCCTCTTTCTGCCGCAGTGTTGATCCTCTTGATATATGTTACTGTAAGTATTTACTTTACGGACCAGTTTTCTAAACAAATCTTGCTGTTAAAGGTGAAATCAGTTTTGAGATGTGAACTACAGTTTTATATTTAAAAAAAAACTAAATGCAACGTACGGTCCTCTATGTTCTAAAGTTCATTTCATTTTTACGTCTTTACACCGTGGTTTCTAAAATTGTGTTTGTTTTTGTTGGTTTTTAAAAAACAATTTTTTAAGTACTTATGTGCGTGTTTTCGATATACTGTTTATATGGCCACTTTTAGTCGTATGTTTGTTTATTTAATAATCAGTAGATTGATATTGCTAAACGAATGCATTGGTTTGTGGGTTTAACTGAAATCAAATAATTCGATTTTATTTAATCCAACAAGGTAAATATTCACAGAACAAGGCATGCATTTTACGTTATAACAGAGGGAATACCTAACAAAAATGCACTATTTAAATGCACTTTATCTGCGATGTGTCCTTCCTAGATCCCTTAAAACGAGGTCATTATCTTGTATTTAATCTAATCTAATCTAATCTTTTCTTATCTAACATCTAATTTCGTGCCTTGGCACAGTCTTTGATTTCCTGCCAAAGTTGAACAACTTCTTAAGGCAGTCTGAAGGCTTAAAAGAGGTTCAGTTCCATTTGAAAGTAGTTATAACCAAATCATGTTTTTGTCTTTCTTATCAAAACAAGAAAAGCAACAAACAAAGGAGTGAAAATGGTCAGTGACTGTGACAGTGGCCTCAGCATTACAGTAGCAGGATTGCTCTGTGTGTCAGTGGTCTCAGTGACAGTTGCAGGATTGCTCTTTGTGTCAGTGGTCTCAGTGACAGTTGCAGGATTGCTCTGTGTGTCAGTGGTCTCAGTGACAGTAGCAGGATTGCTCTGTTGGTCAGTGATATCAGTGACAGTTGCAGGATTGCTCTGTGTGTCAGTGGTCTTAGTGACAGTAGCAGGATTGCTCTGTGTGTCAGTGGTCTTAGTGATAGTAGCAGGATTGCTCTGTGTGTCAGTGGTCTCAGTGACAGTGGCAGGATTGCTCTGTTGGTCAGTGGTATCAGTGACAGTTGCAGGATTGCTCTGTGTGTCAGTGGTCTTAGTGACAGTAGCAGGATTGCTCTGTGG
>JAOVYW010061171.1:1742-11935 GCA_025775045.1 Hiodon tergisus
GGTGTGTTAGATTCTTCTCACAGTCTGTCTGTCTGTTTGTAATGTGTCAATTTTGAAACAGACTACACAGAGGGTGTGTTAGATTCTTCTCACAGTCTGTCTGTCTGTTTGTAATGTGTCAATTTTGAAACAGACTACACAGAGGGTGTGTTAGATTCTTCTCACAGTCTGTCTGTCTGTTTGTAATGTGTCAATTTTGAAACAGACTATACAGAAGGTGTGTGGGATTGGAAGCTTCGTACTTGGTGTTACCATGGTAGCAACATCATCGGATCTAACTTTTTGCATCTTGTTCCGAGTCCCAATCATCACCGGACTTCTGGTAGGCTACGTGTGCAAATATCTGTCTTAAAGATTTTCACAAAAAACATTGAAGGTCGAACATTCGTTACTGTTGAAGTGATTACTGTTGAGTGAGATCACTGGTCTACAGGTACCGTGAAAGCTAGGGTTTTCGTAGCTAATTACCCCAGAGCGTGTGCCAAGGTGATCCATACACCTGCAAACCGGACAGAAGCATTTTGTTTCGCAGTGTGTCTTTAAGTTGTTTCGGTTTGAAACCAAAAACTTTTACACGTAACATTTAAAAAACTGCACTTTGGTCTGTGAGAAGGCCACATAGAACTAACAAGAAGGAAATGGCTGCATTTTATATATGTTATACTTCGTGTGGTTGGGCATGAGAACGCAAGAATGCAAAAATGATGATCACAGTCTGTAAAAAAAAAAGGTAATAGTAATTTATAGTAATTGGGATAATGGCAATAATTTATTTTATGGCAAAATGGTTAGTAATTTGAAGACTAGTGGTCATTATAACATCGGTTTTTAAGTTATAGGTCTGTGTAAAAAATTCACCGAAACAAGAATGTGCAACATTAGTTCATTAGCATCCATTAGAGGAACACATATTTTAGAAATCAAAACCTCATTTGTTCCCGGTTCCTAACACGTTATTCAGTGTAAGCAACACCCTAAACTAAGATTGTGTCAATCAGTAAAACAGGAAAAGCCTTTTTTTTTTTTTTTAGGGGGATAAAAAATTGTTGTTGTTTTTTTTCGTCTGCAGTTTTTCATCGCTGGATGGCTGTCTAACCTGCTGTACAGGTTCCCTGGACTGATGGAGGTGAGTAAGCCGGTCAGAACAGCAGAAGCTGAAGCCAGAGGGATCACACTTTACAAATTTATAATGCACGGATATCTTTTAGATAGTCACGGCAATCATTGGTACATTTGTCACCGGTACATGGCTGGCAATTTCTGGTAACTGACGCCATATTTTACTAAATGATAATAAATAAATGTTGCAGTTAGTGTGTTTATTTGTATTGCATCGTATTTTATATATTTTGTAGTGAGTGTTTAAAATGTCAATGTTATTTTGAAATTATGCAGGGAAACCAAAGAAAAACTTTCGTGGGACATAAAAGTTTTATTCTGTTCTAATACGCACTTTTTAGATAACCATTTACTAGAGCTTTCTTAGTGTGAGTTAGAAGAAAGGGGAGACTTACAAAACAGAAAACGCTACTCAATACAGTTACGTATTAAGTTATGTGTTAGGTGTGCTTAGCAGGTCCCTAGTTCATGTGTCAAACCGTTTCCCTGCAGGTCTCCTACATTGTCAACATTGGCAGTCTTGTTGTTGCAGCAGTTGGAACCATCCTCTTGACCATAGATTTGTCGTACTGGAGTTCGTTCGATCCAAAGATGGTAAGTGTAGAAGCCAAATATTGTGCATTCTTTATCCCTTATATCATTCATTGCTGCGGAGCCACAACAGGAATACACAATTAAGATGAATCAGAAGAAAAGCATCCACATTAACGCCAAATAAACAAGATCAATTCACAGTATTTCCAATGGAAAAATAACCTTCTGCATAGACTCCAATAAAGAAACAGCCTATGTTTATTTCATTTAATAAATTAAGGTTCAAAAATTAAAAAACCTGTGTTAACGTGTCTGAATGAGGGTAAAAATCTGTGTAAACTTGTCTGATCTACAGGAGCTGACCCTAAGGATGACCGTGCTTGTTCTGTGCATGACTGTACTGGAAATAATTGCCACTGCAGTGTTTTTATACTGGTTGCACAGGGTCCTGAAAACAGGTCAAACTTCTCAGAAGGTAGAACCGTGAGTTTAAATCATCTCACAGGAAACCTGATTTCAGCTTTCATGTTTAGTATGTTTCCCCGCTTATAAACACACTCAGATAAATGAAACGCAGAAGCACTCTAGTGCTTTCTAATATATTTGAGCTAACAAAGCATTTAAAAATACTGCTTTTGCAAATTTAAAAATACTGCTTTTAGCTTTTTTTTAACAGAGCTCTTTTAACCAAGAAAGAACAAAATTATTAAAAGACTATTATCCTCACACTATATTTTCATTTAGGTTTTCTGAATAATATATGCTTAAGCATGTTTGTAAGTAGAAGGAAATAGAACAAGGGAACCAAGCAACTGTGATTGTGTCCGGTCGTGTATTCTGTGACAGAAGAACCCATAATGTAATACCTGCTGCCTTGTTTAGCATTTTTACAATTGTTCCCATTGATATTTTGCGCACAGATTCACACACGTTACTTTCCGTCCGGTATGGTAGTTTAGAACACGTTCAGCTGTGAAATGAAATAAAAAGTAAATGCTTTTCAAAGTAAAGAATTGTGTAAAAGAAGAATGATTTACAATAATTTAGTAAAAGATGTAATTAATTTTTCATGTGGAAGAACAGCACAGTGCGTTTATTTTTTCAATGATGTTTAATACTATGTACAGGCAAGAAATACATTTACTATTGTTACAATAAAAAATGGAATAGAAAAGGCTTGCATGCCCCTGAATGGGAAGAGGGTGAAGTAAACATAACTCAGAGATCTCATCGCTGCTTAAAGGTTGCCTTGTAAACAGAATTTTTTTTAAGCTCATCTACAATATGAACATTAATACGGACCTAGTTAACAAAACCAATATACATTACATAACGTACCAGCAGTTGCCTCTATTTTAGTACTGCATAGAAATTAGATTTTTAATTTACAATCCATAATTATAAAATGCTAAAAAATAAAAAAAAAGTTAAAAAAATTTCTGATCAAAGGCTATTATTGTCAGACGTGCGGTTTTCGGTTCTTAGTTCTCTTCAGTCAGAGTTCAAACCAGGCAAAGTGTCTCTTCATCTGAACTCAAAATTCCCAGATTAGTTGTTCTAGAGGCATTCACCTGAAGTCAGGGTGCTGCCTTAGCCCTGGGTTGGGTCTTCCAACAGTAGATTCATAACTACGGAAAAGATAAACCAGACTGAATTTAACACACAATGTTCGCACACAGAGACAATTTTGTCTCTTACTTTACTTTATGTTAATCCTAAACTTCACACCACTGGGGTGAGTTCTGAGTTCTCTGTTTGGCAGACACTAGAATTAACTTGACAACAGTCATTGTCTATTTCAGTGGTTCTCAAACGGTGTGCCGCGGCACACTGGTGTACCGTGGGTGGTGTGCCGGTGTGCCGTGGAATTTGTCCTAGGAATAATTGACGACAGACCGTTGAATGCAGGTGGTAATGCGGCCATGACGCGAAGCGGGCCGGCGTCAGTTATTCCGCTGATACCACGGTTACCACATCTCAACACATTGTGTGTGTGCGCGCGTGTGTGTGTGTGTGTGTGAAGTTGCCTTGTTGGCCTTAGGTCAGTGCTCTAAATGAAACTTAATGAAACATGCTGTATTGTTGGTAAAGCATTTACCATTTAAAAGCACTTAAATTAGTTATTATATAATTAACAATAAAATCTGGTTTTGTTCTGCTAAGACATGGTTTCGTGTTTATTTTAAATTTTAAATTTGTGTTTAAGAGGCACCATAGGGTTTAATACAATTTCACATTTATGAGGATGTACGCATAATTGTATTTTGAGAAAAAAATGGTGTGCCTTGGAAATTTCATATTTACAAAGGTGTGCCTTGGAAATTTCATATTAACAAAGGTGTGCCTTGGAAATTTCATATTAACAAAGGTGTGCCTTGGAAATTTCATATTAACAAAGGTGTGCCTTGGAAATTTCATATTTTGGGACAAAAAAGTTTGAGAACCACCGGTCTAGTTTGTATTTTCTGAATCACAAGTTAGTATCGTTGCTAATTATTAATGATTGTCAAATGTCATGAGGGCCAAACACATACAGTGGCGAGAGAATTTTGTAAACCCTTTCTTTATTTCTGAATAAATTTGACCTAAAATGTGATCAGATCTTTTTCATTAATCTAGTCGTAAAAGGTATCTGAACCTCTAGTTAATCATCTTAATTAAAGGGGTGATTAGAGTCAGTTGTCTGAATCAGTTTGATGACAATCAGTAGTGAGTTCGGGTGAACGTGCACCATATATAAAAAAAACATCAATTTTGTTTGTCACCCTCAGCCTGGTCTGAACGACTAAGGTTTATGGAAGTGTGTTCTGCCCCGGTCAGAAGAGATTCTTGAGGACCTCAGACAAGGAATCGTCGATTCTCGTGGAATTGGTCAACAAAGTCATTTCTTAAGATTTTGGGCTTCACAGACCCACTATAAGGCAAATGGTGTGGAAATGGCGAACCCCAGGGTAACCTCTAAAGATCATGCATTCGCTAATGTCATTCTTCATGAAATTCACCACTGTTAGGTAAACACTGAACACTGAACTAGGAGGGAACCACTCCTTTGCAGAAGAAGAAGAACATTGCTGCATGTCTCAAGTTCGCCAAATACCACCTGGATCCAGAAGGCTATTGGAATGTTCTTCTGTTCTGAGGACAGATTAATCAAAGGTGGAACCTTTTTGCCTTAAATGAGAAACACCGAATTTCAACATAAGAACCTAATTTCTGTGAGGCCTGGTGGTGGGAGTATCGTGGTTTGGGGCTGATTTTCTCCCTCAGGACCTGAACGGCCTGCCATCGTTGACAGAACCGTGAATTCCGGACTGCACCAGTGACTACAGGAAAATGTCTGGGCTGTCAGTGAGCTGAAACTCATTGCAGCAAGACAATGATCCTAAACACACTCCTCTGTTAGGAAGAATGGGCCAAAGATTCCGTAAGTCGATGTGCAGGACTGATCAGCATTTATAATTGGAGGGACTGCCAACAGTTACTGAACCTGAGGGTTCACAAGCTTTTTCCAAACAAGGAAATGGAATGTCGGATTATGTCGCTCTATAAATAAATGAAACAGTATATTTTCCTGTGTGTTACTTGTTTAATCGGGTTCTATCTATTATTAGGACTAGTCTGATTTGATCTCATTTTTGGTCACATTAAGGGTTCCGAAACTTTCTCTCACAACTGTTTAAATTAAATATATTACAGCAAAATGTATACAACATCAAATTCCCTGCTAGATGTAAAGAGCTCACTATAAATATTAAGTCTATTAATGTTAATTAATTTAATATATTTTACACAAATACATAGTCATCCACTTGCTTGTGTAAATACATATCTTAGTTTGGGTAATTTACACTATATGGACAGATTTATAATAAAAATAATAACCAGAATTTTTTTTTTTTTAAACCTGGTACACAGCCATGCAATAAGACAAACAGAAGTGGCCAGATTTTTGAGAAAAAATAACACTTGTATTAGTAGTAAGAAATGGAGGCCCATTTTTGTTGCAATGATGCTCGGAACAGAACAGAACAGAAACTCTGATGAAACCGATTACTTACTGGGCTAAAACCCTTGACTCAGACCGCTGTTGAAAGGCCTATTGTTATTTGTGATGTCTTGCTCTGGCAAAAACAAAACAAAGCGTGATGAGATAAACCAATGAGAGCGTGCAGTGGTGATCTCACTCGTCATTGTGCCAAAATAAAAACAGAGGTAACGTTGGGGTCGGCGCCGCACTGAGCCAAGGGTAACATGGCTGGAACTGCCCCATAACTGCGCAGAATGCCGCCATATCTCATGCGTGACGGCTGACAAAGGAAAAAGCCACCAGACCTGCAACTGAAAACCAAGAGCGCTATTCGTGCCGTCTCCTCATTACCGACGCTGCTGCGAACAGAAAGCAACAGAGACGCACTGCACTTACTGTTGTGATGAACTGACTGCTCCGCTGCTGGAGGTCTTGGTCCCGCAGGAAGTGGGGTGCTGGTGATCCCGGTGGCGGTGACGACAGGTGGAGCAGGGGAGCTGTGTCGCTGCCAAAGGTATCCATGGTGACGCTGGCGTGGCCTGGAAGTGCCAGGGTGTTCAGCCCCGTTACGCTGTCACTGGAGGTGCACTGAGAGGACGTCTCAGAGCTTTCGGTGACTGTGGGACACAGACATCAGGGACACGTCAAGGGTGCTTCTCTGGGGACTCTAGGGAGAGGCTTTCTTTCACGACACCAACCCGGGAGATTTAATCTGCTGTGGGATTTGTTGTCACGCTGTACACCGACGAAACTCATACACATAAAGAGGTAAGGCATGGCCGTATCTCACCCATGGAGGGTTGGCTGGCAGTTTCTTGCTCCAGCTCGTCCTCCTCAATGCAGTCGTAGGGCCAGTGTCCGAAGGACGGGCAGCCGGTGAGAGGGTGGGTGGGCGAGGGGTACAGGTGCAGGTTGAGGGAGCCCAGGAGTGAAGAAGACGACTGGCTGCTGGAGGAGGCACTGCTGCTGCTGGAGATGGTAGAGTGGGGCCTCTTGAACGGAGTGGAGTGATCAAAGGAGGAAACGGCGATGGAGGCCCGCGTCCTGGACTCTGCTGGGGAAGAAAAAATCTAAATTGGCCGAGTAAACGCAAGCAGAGGGGATCTCAGCTTTCTGTGGTGTTTGCTAGCCGATGTAAATAAATCGAAATTGTCATTAAAGGTTCTTCCAGCTTAAAAAGTGACTTGGTGGTTGAAAAGTCACATCTGTGCATCTGTCTGTGCGGCACTAATTACATTTAATTCTTCAACTGTAAAAAAAACTAAAAACTAAAAAATATTTCACATTCACGTGAAAACACCTGCAACTGGGGCAAGTCCAGGCAGCCACAACCCCTCTCTCCTGCAGACGTGACAGCACACCCACCCCACCCATAATATAAGGGAGGATGGATTTTCCAGATGGTTTCCTTTGAGTCTGAGAGATCCCCCATATTTCAAAGCAACAACAAAAAAGCCAGTTTTATTTTGTTTTTGTTTTATCTAAAGGAAACGGAAAACAGCTGTCCAGAAAACATACAATGTTAAGGTTTGTTTAGGTCTGGTTTCGGCTCGAGGATGAGTCAGCGTCGCGGGCGTGAGAGAGACGTGGGAATGGGACTTACAATTAACTTTTTTGCAAGTGCCAAATGTTAGAAGACATGTCCCGTGCTGCTGGTGATAAAAAAGGCATATATGGTGAGCTCATTGTAAAACGATCAACGATAGGAGGAAAAAAAAAAGACTAAGGTAAATACCCGATCCCTTCATGATGTAATCAATGGCCCGGTTGTTGATGGCCGCCTCGCTGGGTTTAATGTCCATGAATGGCTTATTGCCAATCCCCATGGACACCATCTCCTGCATCCGCAGCTCTGCAGACCAAAGCATCAACGTGTTGAACTTAAATAGCTGCGGAGCAGATTGTGTATCCTAAACTCAGATCCTAAATCAGATCCGGGTCCTAATCTCCAACCGGACGAGAAATAGGTAGATCGAAACTATCCAGCTACGTTTCACCTGATTTAAAACTCCAGAGCAGGACCTACTGAGCGTAGGCGGAGAGTCCGCCAGTCTAATCCTGGGGATCGGTTCTTGTCCTCTCACCTCGGTTCCTCAGGGCCTGCCGCCAGAGTATCTTGCCGATGATGGCAGTCCAGACTGCCTTGACGTCCCCTGAGCTGGCCTGCAGGATAAAGGTGTCTTGGGACTTCCTGCGGCGGAACCAGATCTCGAACCGCAGCCCGCTGTCTCCAACGTTCTCCGTCATCCCAATCTCTGCCGTCTGAGGGAATGACAGAACCATTAGTGTTTTACTCCAGTTGAGGTGTCAGCAGAACGAGTCCAATTAGCCGTCTTTATTAGTATTTCAGGTATTTCAGGGTGTGGCATGCAGGTGTGAATTGGTCAAAGAAAACTCACGCAAAATCACAACAAAAGAAACAGCTCATTTTTTTTAAGGAGGGTAAGTCTTTTGAATGCATACTTTACAGACCTTACATGCTAAGAATGGCAGTTAAAACCACGTATAAGCATAGACAGTTCCTTCAATCATACCAGAACTGAAAAGTATTTTTTTAAGTTATAGTTTATACAGAACATTATGAACATATAGACTGAACATTAAGAAAATTTATTAACATTTTATCGAGACGTGAAAGACCTATTTTCTCATGTGTCTTTCAAAAACGCATAAATATATCAATTGGTTTTATCAGCCATAATCAACTGCAACAAATCACAAGATGCATCACCTTTTTGGGATTTTTAAAAATCAACTGTTTGAAAAAGCTAAGGAACAAACTGAAAGATGCAACAGTGCTTAATTTATAAAGTTTATAACCTAATATTAATATTAACATTGGTCCAGCTCCCTCAAGTGCGCCGTACCTTGTAGGACTGCTTGTAGATGTATATATCATATCCCCCGTCAATCTTCTTAGTTTTGCTGAAGAGGATGAGATCCTCAAACAGGAAGACCTGGCGAAGGTACTTCTTCCGACCGCACCAGACTATGAACTCGTCCTGACACCGTAGCTGGCCTTGTTCCTTCAGGTTCACCTGACACGAAACACACAGGAGGAAATCTTAAGGAGTTTTTAATACGATGAGTTTCACGTTAACTTATTACTAAAGTTGAGTGTCGGCACCCTGAGCGCAGATTGAGCCCTATGAGCAGGGCTTCTCTCAGCGTTAACAAGCGTATCGGGCTGACCTCGTCACCACCTGCAGGCTTGCACTGCTGTTGAGGGGAAGGTGTAGCCTGCAGTGTATTTAAAAAGTTGGGCGGCTCCACGCCCACTTGAATTGGGAGAGCCCGGTCGTCTTCCTCACTCTCCCTGCGCGTGGTGGCGTCGTACCGACGAGCTGAGTAACATTAGCGTAATTACCCATTCCAGATTGGGGGGGGGGGGAGATTCCCAAAAATAACTGGTGATTCCAAGTAAATAAAATTTGGGCGGTTGGGGCACCCAGCCAAGAGCCACACCCTCAAGCCCTGGGGAAACGCCCAGATTTGGGCGTATGGACAGACAAGCGTGGGGGGGCCCTGTCTCTGTAAAAGGACCTTGTTGTGCACCTTGGTCGAGGTTCCACTAACTGGTAACCGCAAGTATGTGCCGACAGCTTGACACTTTAAAGTCTACCGTCCCCCGTCCCCCCCCAACACTTACATCGCACCCACGAATAGCATCCATGGCCAGCAGGTCGTTGCCATGGCGAAGCTGAAACTTGACCATCTCCTCCGCAGTGCACAGGTCACTCAGTTCCTGCTCCTGGGACTGGCTGCACTCCTTTATCAGGTCCTTGAGGAGCAGGGCATACTTGCTCATGCGCTGTATCGGCTTCAGCAGGTAGGAAGCCAAGTCCATCTTATCCTCTAACTCCAGCTGTTTGTTCTGTGGACCATGACAGACAGGAGGGTATGAGGCTCAGCGCTGACTCCAGACTCCTCGGACTTAACAAAAGCGATGTTCACCGCACACAATTTACCTTGAAGAAGCTGTTACCATGGCTAGCTAGTAGAGCATCCGACTGAGGCTTGTTTTTGCTATAGAGAGCGTACATCCCAAACTGATCCTCCTGTACACAAAAATAGAAACGGTTGAAGTTAAAAGTGTACCACGTAGCGGCTACCTCCACAAACAGAGGGAGTGGAATGCGCTTTGGTCGACCTGAGCTGGGAAACTGCTGCGGGGCTAATGTGGCTAACGTCCCAGAGGTATACCCTTTATGAATATGCATAGCCAAAAGTCAACTTTTAAAAGGCGATTTCACTAAAGTTCTGCTACTAAAATAACAGCCATCAAAAGCTGGAAATCTAATATCGGTGCAATGTAACTGCACCGGTACTGAAGCGGAGGAGAATCCACATCACACTGAAATATGTAACCGCACCGGTACTGAAGCGGAGGAGAATCCACATCACACTGAAATATGTAACCGCACCGGTACTGAAGTGGAGGAGAATCCACATCACACTGAAATATGTAACCGCACCGGTACTGAAGTGGAGGAGAATCCACATCACACTGAAA
>JAOVYW010061204.1:0-11566 GCA_025775045.1 Hiodon tergisus
GAGGTAATACTGTTGAATATTCCTTCCTCAGGTAAAACATTGGGTAGCTCTTCGATAAACTTTAGCATCGTATTTGGATTAATTGAACGACTCAAAAACTGCTTCTGCACTGGGACTTCAATAATCAATCATCAGTATTTACCTCAGGTTTAGCTCAAGTTTGGTACTGATTTCAGTATAATTAGTAACGCAATATTTCTCATTAACGACCACTGTTTTACAGGTGCCTTATAAGGACAAAAGCTCTTTTTTTTACAAGGGGAAAAATGGTAAAGCACTTTCTCTGAGAGAACAACAACACAGGATATGATCCCATGACAACCCTCTACTCATAAATCCAATAATCCCATCTCTAGGCAGTTTTGTAGGTTTGTATAATTCATATGTGTGACATGCCCTAAAACAAGGAGAATCTAGATTTAAGTAAATTACAAATCCTACACCATAGTTTCTTATATGTTTTAAGCAGGAATTCACAATATTATTATTACATTACGCACAATGCCTGGGGTGGAGTTGCATATATAAGAAAAGGAGGGCGTCGTCATGTCTCTGGAATGTGAACACAAGGGGAGATTCCATTAGCAATGGCGTCAAAAGGCTGCAGGGTCTGTTCCAGGAGCATGCACTGGAAAACAGCATCCAAGTATGACAAAAGAGGGAACGGTTACCTCATTCCTTCCACCGATACCGCGCTAGATGAATGCCAAATCACACTGGAACACTTACCATCGGGTGAGTCACTTTTACACCAACAAAGCAGATGCAGGTCCACAAAAGACAGGTAAAAATAGCTTGTGGCATAGCTGGTTAAGCGCTCTACAATCCGGACCTGGGGAATAAAATGTACCATTGCAACAAGGCTAATGAGAGCCCGAGAAGAATGTTCATCCTTCTGAGCCAATGTCGAAGCTTGACACCCACTTTATTCTGCCTAACAGCCATTCAAAATGAGTTTGAAGACAAAATAAAGAAAACATTTTTATTTATTTATTTTTTAACTGAAAAATGAGTTTCTTTTGATGAAAATGTATAGGTCATTTTGCACAAAAGAAATTCATAGTTTAATTTGAAACCCATCACCGGTCAGAAAGGCAGTCAAAGTAATGTTGTTTGTTCTGCTCCAAACATTAGAAAGGCTTTCTTCAAATACCTTACCGTAGCTGGCAACACTGAACTACATATTCTAGGTCATTCGAGGCACACACTAATGGGGTCATCTTTGGCACCGAGCACAGAATGTAAGATGCTGGAACCCTGGCCGCCATTATAAAGGGTCTGAACCAGCATTCCACAGGGAATTCTGTGTTCGGCGCGTTTTCCACAATTCATCTGGGTTTGTGAGGAACGGGCCAAATATGTGAGTTAACTCTGCACTGCGGTGCTTTGAACGCTTAGCCAGTTAAGACGGAGTCTGAGGGATGGCACCGCATATTTCTCCATGAGGATGTTCTCATGGATGCCTTTGTCATTCCATCCATTGTTCCCAAGGTAAATATTATTTATACAGCACCTGGAACAAGCTGTCATTTTTGGCTATGAGTGCAAAGTGTTTACTCATAACCAAAAATGACAGCTTGCACAATCAGTTAATAATGACTCGTTATTGCAGTCTTAGTTGTACAGAGAACCAAACTAAGGGAGAACTACATTGGAAAACATCGCTGGAGGTGAATATCAGAGAGATAGTATGGCTTAAGCAGACACAGCGAAGATCACTTGTGACATGTACCTTTATACCCAGCCCTTTGGACACTGAAACCAAAGAACCAGCTCTGTCTTTTCATAAATTTTTGGCCATGAAACAAGCTTTGTAATTGAATTCCTTACACTGAATGTCCATAAATTTTGAGGCCCATCAGATACATGTTATCCAATTGGTTTTTTAATGTAATTTTTTTTCTTTTTTTATCTAAACCGATAAGTAAGCGTCTACAAATAAATCAAATAAATGTATATTAGCAATTAAAAAAAAACAGGCTGACAAATTACTGTTAGAGAAATTCCATATTGTAAGAGATGGGGTAAAAAGGCTCAAAACAAGACTAACACCTTACGGAGGTAAGTGCAGAGTGCATTCATGTTATCAGTGCACTCAATTTCAGTTTCCAACTGTCCTAGCTGAAGAAAGACTCCTTGCTCCCCCTGTTCTGAGATCATTCTTAATGAACCAACAGAAAGAAGCAGCGTAACAAATGGAAAAGCTCTTTATTACCTATTAAAGCAGCTCCGTCAATACAGCCGCTGTCAAGCAGTGAGCTCTTAACATGACAGTGAGGTTACTTATTTTCTCTTTCTATTTGTGTCGTGTATAGTGCAAAGGCAGCCCTTTAGCATAAGCTAGGATCACGCAATCGATTTTCCCTGGACAAGTTTAATTTAAAGCAATTGTCAATACAAACCAAGTCCCCCTGTGCGAGACGTCATTGTTTTTGGCAAAAAAAAAAACAACCACCAAAGACAGAGGCTAGGCCTAAATCAAACAGACAAATGTTGGCTCTGGCTTTTATCTACTCTTTTCATATGGATGGCTCTCAGTCAGAGCCCAGAGGAAGCGGGGATGGATTTTTTTCAGCTTTCAGAGTATAATATTGCACATTTAAAGGACAAGTATTGTCTTACCGTTAAGTATATGTCTAACTGTTAATCAGTTAATACATTTCAGTTGCTGTCCTTAAACTCAGCCCCATTGCTTTTGGCGCAATGGCACACCGGCCTTTAAACAGAAACACAGCTTTCAAACGGCATCTTACTTGTACTAGAGCATTTCGTAGCCTTAGCAATAGCCCTCTGGTTGGTACTTGTGTATACCATCAGGCTTTTCAGACCTAGAGAGATTGTTTGTGCCTTCAGGGAAAAGAAAATAAGGGGGGAAAAGTACGACCTCTCTCTCGTTAACGAGATACTTTTCCAGAGCAGTTAGGGTGCACACAGTTTGAGTATGGAGCAATCTAAAAGAGGTAATGCCTGGAATCGTTTCAAAAGAATACAGTTAAGTGTAAACTGTCTAATACATAGCTGAGGCCATATTACAGAAAGATCAACAAGGACATTTTTGTAATATTTTGTCGTTTAATAAAGTAGAATAAGATAGAAAGGAGAAAGAAAATAGCCATGTGAGACTTAAAGGCATTTGTGTCGGCAGGGTGCTTATTTCAGACGTGCTATCGAAATGGTTCCCTGAAATATACTTTTCACTAGAAGTTTATTTCTCTTTTAGCAACCCAGAATCTCTGAACAAATATGCCAAATCTCATGAGAGGGTGTCTGACGTTGTGCGCCCTGATTTTATAGAAGCTAGGCAGCCATGACCCCCATTCATTTTTTCTTTTTTTTGAGACACTACGATGCCACAACAAAGACGGTTAATATTTATTTTTCAGGGAACCATGGTTATGATAATAATCCAATGTTCCCTTTCAAATACAAATATGAACCATCACTAATGGGAGAGCATACCCTAGCTGTCGTGGGGACAGTGTTTCAAACAAGTAAGCTAGCATCTACAGTCGTGGCCAAAAGTATTGGCAGTGACATAAATTTTGTGTTTTGCAAAGCTTGCTGCTTCAGGTGTTGTGGTGTTGATTCACATTGTTTCTAGATTTTGCAGATTTTTGTCAGAGTGATCAGATGCATTTTAATTAATTGCAAAAAGCTTCATTGGTCAAAAAAAATTAACTTTATCACAAAAACCCAAATTTCACAGTTTTTTGGCCCTGGTACAAAATATCCAGCCAACATCATTTCAGTAATCATATCAGCTGCTCCTGGGAAAGTGTGAACCAGTACTAGTCAAGTGAAATCAGTCTATCATTCTGATTGGATTAAAATAGCAGACTGATTGCCATAAAAGGGGGGAAGAAGTGCTTCCAATCATTGTGTTCTTGTTAGCAATGGTTACCTCCAAAGAAAGACGTGCAGCCATCATCGCTTTCCATAAAAATGGCCTCACACACAAGGAAATTGCTGCAAAGAATATTGCATCTGAAAGAACCATTGACCGGATCGTCAAGAACTTCAAGGAGAAAGGTTCAACTGCAGTGAAGAAGGTTTCAGGACATCCCAGAGTGTCCAGCAAGCACCAGAACTGTCTTCTCCTGAGGAGTCAGCTACGGAATCGTGTCACCACCAGCGCAGAGCTTGCTCAGTATTGGCAGCAGGTGGGTGTGAGTGCATCTGCACGCACAGTGAGGCAAAGACTTTTGGACAACGGCCTGGTGTCAAGAGGGGCAGCAAAGAAGCCACTTCTCTCCAAGAAAAACATCAAGGATAGACTGGTGCAAAGTTATTTTCTCTGATGAAGCCCCCTTCCGACTGTTTGGGACATCTGGAAAATCGATTGTCCGGAGAAGAAAAGGTGAACGCTGTCCGGTGTCGTGCAACACGGGTTAAGCATCCTGAGACCATCCATGTGTGGGGTTGCTTTTCATCCAAGGGAGTGGGCTCTCTCACTATTCTGCCCAAAAACACTTCTATGAATAAAGAATGGTATCAAAACGTCCCGCAAGAGCAACTTCTCCCAACGATCCAGGAGCAATTTGTTGATGATCCGTGCGTTTTCCAGCATGATGGAGCCCCATGTCACAAGGCAAGAGTGATTATGAATATACCATTCTTCCATTAACAGAACTCATTGATGAAGATGTAGAGCTGTATTTAAGTGATCATAATGTTAAGTTGACGTTGATAAGATCACCATGAACTGACGCTAGTTGAAGCCTGACCAAGGCTGGACCTAGTGCAAACGCAACTGTTAAAATGGTTGGTGAATATAATTGCTTCTACAGCCTACCATAGTTTTCTAAAGTAAAAATTATCCACCCAATGCATATCATGAACCTAACTTTACTCTGCATAAATGCGGTTAGGATTATTTAGTTGAGTGCCCCATCTTGTTTCTTGAATTTATCTAAGACAATATCACAATGATTTTTTATAATCATGTTTTCATTAGACTATATTCCCATTAGCTAGCTAGCCAACATACAGCAGTGCATCCAGATCGTTGCAGTGGGAAGTACGGGCGCCGCAACAGAGAGAAGACATTCAGGATGTAAAAGCAACAAAACAATCTCTCAACTAATTACGCCCCTTCACTTTTTCATTCAGAAATCCTAATGGTAAGGTCAGGGATATTTTCTCATGATGAGATAGCTAGGGAACAATCAGCCGGGTATGCATAGACATGCACTTAAATACACCAGTACATAGCAGGATGGAAGGGTTTAAGTGTCTTTCATGACTTCAAATGTAACTAACAACTTCTACAACCTGTGAGATATGGACTGACTGGGGTTTATGATAAACCCGTTTTAATTCTGGACTTAAATTGGAGCAATCTTTTTAGATTTAGCTATGATTAGTTTAACAATTTCCATGTCTCAAAGTGTGTAGGGTAAGCATGATTGAATGGAACAGACGAAATGGTCAGTAATATACAGTTATAAACAATTGAGCATACATAGTTGTTTTCATCAACATAGTCTGTTATGTTTCTGTGGAATACACATTCACACTGTATGAATTGCCCATGCCTGCCACACACCTTAACTTGTCCCTGTACATAGGTGTGGTTAGGGTGCGGTTACATTAGAACCAATCACCAATCATCATGTGGGAACTCATGTGTTGGTTCCCTTTAAGAAGCCAGACGGTATTTCTGTACTGCAGACCAACCTCAATCTCAGAGTATCACGCTCGATTGAAAAAATCTCACACCACTTTCTTTATCTACACAGGCTCTATACAGTACTGTGCATACAAAAGCCTTAGGCACCCTAGCTTTTTAAATCAAATGTAGTCTTTCAAGTTTATATTTTGTTTTCTGCATTAGTGTGTCAGTAGAACATTTTTTTTTAGATGTCCAAACATTCATTTTCTGAAAGAAGAACAAGGAACAAGCCACAGATGGTATGGTCTTCACAGAGCCCTGATCTCAACATCATCAAGGCTGTCTGTAATTACCTGGACAGAGTACTGTAGCAAGTTCTCCAAGATGCTCGGAACAATCTATCTGCCAACTGTCTAATAAAACTGCACAACAGTGTACCTATGGTAATTTATGCAGTTCTAAAGGCAATGGGTGGTCACTACAAATACTTTTTTTGTTTTATTTTGGTTTTTATTTTTGGTTTATTTTCCTTCATAGTATTTATTTTATATTTAGAAACGTTGCATTCCATTATTTTTGAAAGCATCTTCACTATACAGAATTTTTATGTGCCTAAGACTTTTGCACTGTACTGTAGATCCGCTTGTGAGCTGTATGACAGCAAGAATATAACTGCGGCAATAGTACCATCAAAATATCTCTTTTTTCCCCTGCATTACTGTTAGAAATATTTTCTTTTATCAAGGATGACAAAGTCGCTGGAGTCTTTTTGTAATAGGAGCCGATACATGCGCTTCGCTGAGTACAGAATTGACTGACGAGCTCTGCTCCGCCAGTCCCATTTAAGTTTTGAGATTACACATAAAAACACACAAATCATTGTTAACGTACTTCAACCAGGACCCTCTGTTTCTGTTCACATTATTCTTCCCACTACTCCCTATTTCTTTCTTCTTGTTTTTAGCTTGAATATTTTTCACACATGTGCATACCCTAATAATTATCTTATTGTTGCAGGGGTTAGTGCTTGCACGCAACAATATTTTATTTGAAATTGTTTAATAGTATTTAAGCATAATCATATTTTTAGAACGATTACGATTAAAAGGGAGTCTCAATCAGCAGATGCAGATGCTAAAATCAGACAATCCACAAGAACACTACCCTGATGGGTTTTTTTTTTTAAATGTCTGCCCCCACGCCCCACTTAGACAAAAATATCAAATCAAACTGTGCCCTCTCTTGCATTACCGTTAGAATTGTGGGCCAAATAGAGCTTCCACTCTGCTTCCACATTCTAATAATCAACCTTGGAAATAGTTCTAAATATTAATGATGGGTACTCCAGCGTGATTTAATCAGACACTCTGGAGGTGCAGGAAGCAGAGGAGGAAGTTATTCTCCACCCAGAGGCAGCGATGCCTCTTGCCTTCGTTCCGCAGACAGTCCCCTTGAACGTACCTCAGAATGTTCCCTAATTCCCTCCAGGCTATCCCTGGAGCACCTACACCAAGCATCCCAGCTCGCATAAGGATCGATCTTTCAAAGCCATGTGCTTCTTCCCAAGTTAGCGCGCACAGGAATCGTGACCATCGGTACATGGCAGACTCCTAGGGTACACCGCATATTTGTGTAAAGTCCTTTCTGTCGAGCATAAGCCCATCGACGTCAAGGTTTCTCATAGGACATGGATGTTTAACAAGGCCAAGATATGTCGAGAAACCCTCAATATTAGGAAAATATATTTAAAAACGTAGGTCCATTTGTCGACGTTGAACTCAAAAGCTGATGTCCAGATCGAGGTTAACTAACCAAGATCAGGCGTGTAGAGTGCCGAAAGACACCAAATAACAGAGGTAACGAAATGCATCACACCTGAAGCCTTTTTTTTTTTTTTTTTAGCTTTTTTGAGCTCCAGCCAGAGACAGACCAGAATAGAAGTAACACACCCTTAACCACTGAATTCACGTTTTCTTAATTCACGTAAACAAACGGAAAGCACAATTTACCGCTCATTTTTAGCAATAGCTAAAAACAACAGCAAACCTAAAATTTAATTAGCCACGAAAACAACAATCTAATGAATGCATGTCGACAATCGATATTGTACAAGGTTTCCTACTAAAATATCTGAACTCCAAAAAAGGTACTCTGCCTCGGCTCTGTACGTCTGAAGAGAAAAGAGAACTGGTGTCATAACTTTTGTAAGGGATGCATAACGTTAGGCATTCTCTAACAAAATTTGGCATGCCTGCTCAGAGAATATGGATTCTTAGGAGAAATAACCCATTAGTGGAGGTTCGTGTTTTGTATTTGAAAGGAAAAAACATTCGTAGCTGTCATTGTAGCCATTGAAGATTTATACTAGAGTTGCACTGAGGTGAAACATACATTTAGCTTTTAAAAGTTATTTAAAGTATTTCCACTATAGGCTGCTTTTACAAAGTTTTAATTAAGTTTTTTGGGGAATTTGTTTAACTTGACTGTAAAGATGGCCAATAAACACAATAAATGTGGAATACGGCATCCGCCTCTGTCTCTGGCAGCTCCTGGACCGGGCAGGCCCTGGCATGTAAGAGTATATAACTACCATTAAAAACCAGAAGGAAAGCATGTTCAGAGTCCGACTCATGTCTTTACTGGCATTTTCATAACTGCCAGTAAAGAAATAAGAGAAGCATATTAAGTCGAGATAAGAGTGATTGATTTCTCCCCCCCGAACAATTTCATATATGTCATATATGCACTGATGTTTGTGTGCGTTTGTCTGCTCACGCATGTGAGTATGTGCGATTGTGCAGGAGAGAGAAACAAGTGGTGGGCTATGTTGGCAAAATTAACAAGCAGTAATGTGCATTTTAAACCTGTTCATTATTGGCAGGGTGCAGAGGACTTTGAATGGAAATTTAAACAGCATACCAGACTTAGACAATGAAGTTTAGAGTTTAGGCTTCCGAAACTGTAACTTATAGCGCTTCTTAGCCATTTCAGGGGGGTCTGCCCTTAGCAGTTAAACACACAAACACTCCTCTGTAGCCAAGACTGACGTCAATCGTTGCCTAGTAACTGGCTTCTGTTGTTATTACGGTGGTACTGACACTGATTTCAGACAGTGAAAGTAGAGAGCCTTAAAGTGACAAGGTTCAGTTTAATCCCCATTGCCTAAAACCCACTGCATCAAAAAAAAAAAAAAGATCAGCCTACAGGGCTATCTGAACATTAAACTTACTCACAACAATAAATAAACTTCCCACTAAGATATAAATAAGGCCATATCATTTTTATCAATTTCAAGCAAATATCATACAAAGTTTCCCAGCAGTTGATGCATTTAAGGGTGACCCAGGCTCAGTTTGTGTCCACCGGCGCTTTCGCCGCTGCCTGTGGGACTGGGTTGCAGGGAGCTTTCGTTCCACTGTGGCGTGAGCAGTGTATAATTCAGTTTCCCAAAAGAAAATTTCAGGGGCTCCAAAAATAAGGGTACATTCAGATTAGTTAGCATTTAAAAACATTTTTATTTAGCTATGACTAAGAGCAATTTTTTTCAACAGACAAATTATTGTTGGGCTGAGGCTGTTCAACTATCAACTATTGCAAAGTCTTGGTATTTGCGCTCTTCACTAATTGGGCAGTGCTCTGCCAGTTTTCAGTCCGCACAATCACTGCTCACGCCACAGTGGAACGAAAGCTCCCTGCAACCCAGTCCCACAGGCAGCGGTAAAGCGCCGGTGGACACAAACTGAGCCTGGGTCACCCTTAAATGCATCAACTGCTGGGAATCTTGTGGATCAATAAATCTTTGGAAGTAAGCCATGTGGAAAATCTGTGCTCCACTAAAAGGGCCTGGTTGGGGGGAATCCACCTGAGGTGACGATGGCCTGATTTGACCGTTACTCTCAGACCCACGATCGCTCGCTTTCCCTATCCCTCCCTCCTTGCCAACAGCCCTCTGAGTCACACCCTGGTGGCATTCCCACACCGTGCCACGAAAGCCTCTTATCTCTGAGTGTGCCCATTAAAAATTTACCCAGGAACAGCTTTTTAGCACCCCTAAGCGCACAGAGGGGAGCTTGGATTCGACAGCGTCGGAGGGCATAAATGTGCCCATTTATGCTGTCCCCGCTGAGCGCGAATGGGGACAGCTAACAGGCCACTTTATCACCCAGGACTATTGTTGTTGGTAGCTGAGGTCAGGTTTTGTACAAAAAGTTTTACCTTTAATGTGTTCAATGGAATGCAGCTGCCTTTCACAAATGGGCATTTGAAGTTATTTTGATTAGCAGGAATCTTACTGTTACAAAAGTAGGGTACACATGAAATATATATACACACACGCGCGCACACACACACACACACACACACACACACACGCATTATAAAAATTGGGAATTAATCATTAATACTGGCTATATGAGAAGGGCCCTGCTGAATATCACCTTTCATCACTGTCAGCTTTTTGCACTCATCCCCACAAAGCCATTATCATCAAAACTAAAAAAGCTGCATGCTAACTGTTGGTGATCGTGACGCAAATGGTCTCCTAGGCGACAGCCAGTGTTCTGGAGTGGCTGCTCTAGCGTTTCCCCCCCCAGGTTTGCACTCGCGCCGGGGCGGGCCAACAGTGCAGTCGCACGCATCCTGTTTCATCCTGCGGCCAGCCCACACGGGGCCTTAACCCCTTCACTACACTGTTAACGCTTTCATTCCCACACCTGAGGGCTGGACATCACACAAACGCACTGTAATATTCTCTACAATATACACGTTAACATTTAG
This sequence comes from Hiodon tergisus, assembly GCA_025775045.1. Classification (NCBI taxonomy): domain Eukaryota; kingdom Metazoa; phylum Chordata; class Actinopteri; order Hiodontiformes; family Hiodontidae; genus Hiodon; species Hiodon tergisus. Next base: position 10,388 of record JAOVYW010061204.1, read on the forward strand.
CCTAGCTCAGACCCATCCCACCCGCCATAGATAATGAATTCACCCTTGCAGACTTATTAGTGCATCCACAATGTTGTCAGTGAAACAATGAGATCGGTATGCATTAATCTGCATTTAGAAGCATCATAGATTTGCAAATCTAACACAAAAGGATCAATAGCCTGAACCATAGATCAGCCAGCTGGCTCTCCTAGGCAGCATCTGGCAATTAGCCTTGTACTATGGTTGTCTTGTACTGGATCTAGGAATTAGATAAGGATTAAATACATTGTTCACTTCACGCAGAAATTAACCCGTTTTAACCCGTTTTGTGACACACGTTGACACAAACTGCATACCTAGTCAACCCACAACTGCCTTCTTTCTCTGCCCTCATGACCCAACAGTCACTGGGTCAAAAGGGAATCTGAAGCATGGGCCAGCCTACCGCAAACGCCTGTTTATTGTAGCAGCTGCCTGTCCTTGTGAAGACTTTGTTTAGCTTATCGCTGCTATTGTTGACACTTCTGTTATAGAAGCACAGGTTAGTAGTTTCTCCACAATAGCCCAATTATATGGACGTTTTGAGCAAAAACATAGTGGAAGATTTACAGAAGGCCGTTTCTCAGTTAACAGGTTACCGGTATAAATAAATCACAGCTCTGCATCGGCACCCCACCACATCTCCTCCTGATTTTACACTGTCTATGATGTCCAGACCGGGGGGTCAACAACCTCGCCCCAATCTGCCAGGTGTCCGCCAGAGGACTCCAAGCCAAAGACATTTGATCACCACAGCCAAGTACCTCCCTTCACCCAATCATCTACCAACCATCTTAAATCTGCTCGTAACTACTGAATTGTAATTGTTAAAAATGTCTTTTCCTATTTATATTATTTTTTAAGTATTCTTTTGTCTCAATCTCTTCTTCATATGTCTGTTTGTTCCCTTTGATAAGTAGTTTTATGCGTTTGCAATATATAGATGGATATAATTCCTAACATGACTGCCCTCCCAAGTCGGTAGTCAGTAAGTCTGAGCCCCACGCATCAAATTTTGCTGGTTTGAATCCTTGCTCAGGTCATTAGACTCTGAGCTTGTCACCTGTCAGATTCCCGGGAACCTACAGACTGGCAGTGTCGAGGGGAGGGACGTGTCTCACCTCTTACAGGCGCTGAACCGCTCCTGCGGGCTGTGTA
>JAOVYW010061204.1:11666-22287 GCA_025775045.1 Hiodon tergisus
AGGGGAGGGACGTGTCTCACCTCTTACAGGCGCTGAACCGCTCCTGCGGGCTGTGTAGCCTACAGACTGGCAGTGTCGAGGGGAGGGACGTGTCTCACCTCTTACAGGCGCTGAACCGCTCCTGCGGGCTGTGTAGCCTACAGACTGGCAGTGTCGAGGGGAGGGACGTGTCTCACCTCTTACAGGCGCTGAACCGCTCCTGCGGGCTGTGTAGCCTACAGACTGGCAGTGTCGAGGGAAGGGACGTGTCTCACCTCTTACAGACGCCGAACCGCTTCTGCGGGCTGTGTAGCCTACAGACTGGCAGTGTCGAGGGAAGGGACGTGTCTCACCTCTTACAGGCGCTGAACCGCTCCTGCGGGCTGTGTAGCCTACAGACTGTTGGCTCATGTTTACCAGTTTGGAGGAGACTAATCAATTCCCAATTCATTTAAAAATAAATAATCAAAACGGAGCACCTCAGAAGTACACTCTTCAGTGCCAACATATACATTTTCCTCTCATCTTACTGAAGATTGCAGGTAAAATTATTAGTAGCAGCAAAAATGTTAACAATACAGCTTATTTTTGAGATCATATTATAAAACCTCTAATACTCAAATTTTAAATCATCACCCTATAGTATAATTTCGGCAACAGATATAATTACAACAATACGATCAGAATACGATCAATACGATCATTACAACTTTTATTTAAAAACAATATTTAGACAATATAATTGTGACTGGAACTAAGTTGTGCTGATTCCTGTTTAATTGATTTACACTCGATGTAAAATAAACCCCATAAAATAGAGTTACAGCGATAACAATAAAACTATAGATAAACAAAAAAAAGATTTACACTGAGAAAAAGTTTCACACTTGCACTTGCAGCACAGCATTTTTATTAAAAATTTTATCTTAAAGACGTGTATTCATATAATTTAAATATGCTCAAATAATAAAGCTCAAATTAAAAATGCAAGAGGAGAGGAGAACACACAATCACATGCAGTTTTCAAAATCGTCCATAGTTTGCTTATATTTGCTCGCTAAACTTGGTTATGCAAAAAAAACTAATTTTATTCAAATGAGCAGTTCTACTTATGACCTTGTAAGGGAATTCATTATTTATTGCAACAACAAACAAAAAAAAACGCCTTTGTTCCTTTTTGTTGGAGTTTTGTTCCTCCGTCTCTCAGCGATGCTAATGGCCGACACTGCTCTGAGCAGAGAGTTCAATTTGTTCTCTTTGTCTTAGCAGTCAAACTCTCGCACGTCACCAGGCAGTGACGTCAATGTTATATCATTCCACATGGCTCAACAGCGGGGGCTCGTGACAGCTGTGGGATTCTGCAGTTCTTTCTGTGGCCCTCTGCTCCGGACACTCATCTCTGGTTAAGAGGGTTAGTTCCCCTCGGCTGCTCCGCGCAACAGCCAGGAAAATTAAACCCAAGCGCCCAGGAGCAGTTCCGTGGGGGAAAGAACAGGACAGGGCTTTTCCCTTGTGGGACCCCTAGGGATGGATGTCGGGGAACCCCAAGATTTCTGTTCCCACAATGTAACGGACATTTTACAGTGGATGCTATAAAAGCTCTTATTCATTTTGAGAAAAGAAAAAAAAAACCTGAAGTAAAAAGGTTCCTGAATGCCGAAGAGTAAATGTGCACATATGTGTATGTATGGTTGAGAAATGATGCCCAGGTGAATGATCTGATTATCATAATATACAAATAAATTTTTTAATGGATTAATAACACAAATCTTTTATAAGAAGACCCCCGAGACCATCAACCACAAGCGCAGATTTTTTATAAAACAAGTGACGGCCATGTTCTTGATTGTTTTTTAAGGGGAGGGAGAACACAGTGACACGTTTCTTAGAGAGAAGCAATGCAACATGCTGGAGATTTGGACACTGTAGTGCGTTAAACTTTAGATGAGGCAGGAACACCCCTACCATTCTATATTCTGCTACACTCCAATTGCAAGATTACACGCTTTCAGCTGAGGTCAGCAAAGAGAGGACATGGTTGAACCCCAGGAAGACATTTCCTTCATCAGAATCTGCTTCAATCAATGTATTTTTTTAAAAGCACATAACACACAGGTCTCCAAGAAATCCTTTCATCAAACATAAAAGCATCCTAAATGCACTAAAAATATATTAAAGTGTTGAATGTATTTAAGGTTCCATCTCCCCATGGTATATATATATCTTTTAAATTTAAAAAATTTCAGGGATAAAAATGTTGACTTCCAAAAACCACTAACAGTATTCTATTCCGTAATTAATATATAATTTAAAATGCAAGTTTGTAGAATCAGTGTATTCCTTGCCCACTGTGCAATACAGGATACTAAAAAGAACATCACCAGCAAACCGAAGATTCCACAGACAAGATATTGACAAACAAAAGAGACAGTTGACTTCTATTTACTTTTTATAATTTTTTTTTTTTTTTAATCAATAACCCCCCCCCCCCCCCCGTTTGGTTATCAGGTCTCCATCAGTCTTTTCTAGTCTCATGTAGTAAAGTAAATGATTGAAGAAAGATAAAGACAGGATTTATAGACTAGAATTCCCAGCAGAGACCCTTACTGTAAACTATTTGTTTGTTTAACATGCTGTACATAAAAATGTAAAAACACACAATGTCTATGACAGCGTGTGTGCTTTGCCTGAGGAAGAAACAAATTACACAGTTTAAAACCAAAGTGACAAAACCAAATCAAACACAAAGTTGTTCCTGATAAATGGTCCAATCATCCATTCGGTTTATCATCTGGTTTATTTGCATAACCTGCAAAACTAATGAGAACCAGTCCAACAATAACACTGAATCTGTTCTCCCCAGACTGCAAAGGGGTTGCCATGACTTCTTTTCATTGAAAATTTCTACTTTCAAAGCTGCCAGTACAAGTAAGAAAAACAATCACTAAATAATGTGAATTCAAGAGGAAAGGTTAGCAGTTGCCTGAAGCTTGGAAATTATAAATATTAATTGCACTGTCAAAATTAAATCAGATTATGAAATGTGTTTATTAAAATAACGATTAATTAACTGGTTTAAATTACTTTCATATTAAAACAGTGTTTTTTTAAACTGTTTTATGCTTTCTTCATTCAAGATATCTTTTTTACAGCAAATTACATATTTGAAAAAAACATTAACGAAAAATTATTATGGTCAAAAGCACCTCTTTGATTCTCATTTAAAGACCTCATTAAAGAATTCATATTGAAATGCCTAATTTGATAATAAATTATTCTGAGAAGTGCTATTTGGGTGTTGACAGCAGGCTGGAGTTCAAACCGAGATGAAGGCCGAGACAGCATCCCTGTGATACTCGAACCCAGGCCTAATCGGTCTGGCCCTGTCAGCAATGTCATTCATGTGTTGAGATGACAAACAGCAGCGCTGAAAAGCCATTGGCGTCAGCAGGCAGAGCGAGAGCGAGAGCAAGAGAGAGAGAGCGACTGTGACGCCACTGATTTTATTACTGCACAGATCCAAACTGACAGACAAACCTCCTGTACTCATGATATAGGCCTACAGATAAGGTTTAATGAAAGGCTGCGTTTTGAGCGCACAGCCAGCAAGGACACAAAACGGATTAAATAGAAAGAATGAGAATTCCCATCACAGTATAACGCAATGCTGTCAAGCGACTGACACATACTTTGCGATAAGAATAATGACTATCAGTGGAAGAACAACAGATTATAGCTTTACTTGAAAAACAGGCTGGTTTCCCTCCTGCGAGGGTTAAGTTTCACATGACTTCATGAGCAATCTAGAGAGAACTGCCAGGTTTCTTTCGGTGTCTCAAATTCCCCATTATCGTACACAAATGTTTGTCTCAATTCTTTCTTTTTTCCCCCAGTCTTGTGGGAAAGTGAAGTTGGATTTGAATCGTTCACTTCAAACTACAGAGTTGATTAAACATAGCTGTGTTCTGTAAGACTTGCTCACTGGCCCAAAGTTTAAATACCCGCAAAACGGCACAAAGAGACGTCGCTGCCAGTTCTGATACAGGTTGCTCTTCACCATAAGCTAACACAGTGAGCTGGGTTTTACTCATTTGCCATTAAAGAACATCACTCTTTAGGTTCCTAAATATTTCAAACGGCAAGTCATCCTCATAAAAATAGTTATTATTTATATTAAATGCATTGCACAGAGGATATTTCACAGTGAGTCATAGGTGCTACAGCCTGATTACAGGCTACACTCCTCACATGGAAGGCACATTAGACCGGTCTGGCCAAAACATACTCTGTGTCTGTTTACTAGACAAACCACAATGCCCTCCACATCGATTTCATTAAAGAACAAAAAAAAACTATTGCATGACTACACTGCCATGCTGTTTCCAAAAGGGTCTATACAGAAAACAAGCCTGCGCATGTTCAACAAAGGCGACCGCTGATTTATTGTCTGCTTTACAATAGGTGTTCTCCAAGTGTCGTCGTTGATTGTGTGATATACTCCGTTTGCGTCGCAAATAACATGTGGATGTTCTCATTTCAACAAAGCTGCCTTTGTTCAAATATTATATTCTCTATTGCAACAGTAGAAAGATTAACCGTATTAGGATGGAATCTCTTATAGATGGAACTGCAGTCATGTGAAAAAGAAAGTACACCCTCTTTGAATTCCATGATTTTACGTATCAGGATATAATCTATTCCTTAGCAGGTATTAAAATTAGGTAAATACAACCTCAGATGATCAACAACACATGACATAAATAAATCATGACATACGTGTACTAACAAAAATAAAGCCAAAATGGAGAATCCATGTATGAAAAACTATGAACTTATGATTCAATAGCTTGTAGAACCACCTTCAGCAGCAATAACTTGAAGTAATAGTTTTCTGTATGACTATCTGTCTCTCACATTGTTGTGGAGGAATTTTGGCCCACTCTTCTTTACAATGTTGCTTCAGTTCATTGAGGTTTGTGGCCATTTGTTGGTGTGCTTGGGATCATTGTCCTGTTGCATGACCCAATTTTGACCAAGCTTTAGCTGTCGGACAGATGGCCTCACATTTGACTCTAGAATACTTTGGTGTAGAGAGGAGTTCATGGTCGACTCAATGACTGCAAGGTGCCCGGGTCCTGTGGCTGCAAAACAAACCAAAATCATCACCCCTCCACCACCGTGCTTGGCAGCTGGTATGAGGTGTTTATGCTGCATTTGGTTTTCACCAAACGTGCCGCTGTGCATTATGCCAAACATCTCCACTTTGGTCTCGTCTGTCTAAAGGACACTGTTCCAGAAGTCTTGTGGTTTGTTCAAATGCAACTTTGGAAACCTAAGCCATGCTGCCATGTTCAAAGAAGAGGCTTTCTCCTGGCAACCTTTACAAACAAACCATACTTCTTCAGTCTTTTTTTTTTATACCGTCATGAACTTTAACATTTAACATGCAAACTGAGGCCTGTAGAGTCGGAGATGTAACTTGGGTTTTTTGCAATGTCTCTGTCCACTCCTGGGTCAACAGCCTTGAATTATTTCCACTTGTGAATAATCTTTCTTACTGTAGAATGAAGGACTTTAAATAGTTTGGAAATCCCAGATTGATGGGCAGCAACAATTGCTTCTCTAAGATCATTGCGGTCTTTCCTTCATGGCATTGTGTTAACACACACCTGCATGCTCAAACAGCTAAAACTTTGGCTTTTATAAAGGTGGTCACACTTGCTGATGATTAATTAATAATTAATCAAGGGCAGCACCTGGCTGCTACTTAGCCTCTTAATTCCTATGGAAGCAGTAAAGATGTACTTAGTTTTTCACACATGGCTTCTCCATTTTGGCTTTATTTTTGTTAAATAAATCATGACACGGAGTAATATGTCATGTGTTGCTGTTCATCTGAGGTTGTATTTACCTAATTTTAAGACCTGGGGAAGGAACAGATGATTGTTATTATGTCCTGATATGTAAAACTATAGAATTCAAAGAGCGTGTACTAGCTTTTTCACATGACTGTATGTGCTTTCTTTCCAAGGCTAATATTGTCAGAATACCACAGCGAAACCAACAGAGGTAACTTGAGTACCCACTAATACTGCATAACGCCATAAGAGGACTAAAGATGGGGATGTGTGCTTGAGCAACGAGGCAGTAAAAATACCTATATTAAGCTACTTAGTTTTTTTTTCCTATACTTGTCGATGTCTGGCTGTACTGCCTGTATTGATGAAAGATGGAAAGAAATCAAAAGTAAAATCATTGCTGATGAGCTGTGGGCCCTGACTACTCCATCAACAGGATAATGAACTTGACTAGTCAGATACCACATGAGAGTCAATATATCACTAGCTGAGCTCCATGAAGCATCATCATAGACATGGCTAATGGAATGCCTGCATGGAGAAATCACCATACTGGTCACACAAACTACATGTCATGATATTTGACTTCTGCCCAGCATCAAACTCAACCACTTTGAAATATCAAAATGGTTCCGGAATACAGAAATTTTAAAACGTATAAATAAAGACTATTCGATTTTTTATGCTTGTTAAAAACCGATTTTTACTTGATTGCACAATGTATTCCCTGTGTTCTATACATATCTTTGGAGACAGTTGAGAGATTGTCAGATATCAAATTAAAGCTTCTTCACCATAGAGAAATCTAGTAGGGTTTTCAGTCCATTGTTTCAGCTCTTGGGATGGTCTCCGTTCTTTTACTGTTCCCTGGTCCATTTCTCACTGAATGGATGGTGTCAGCGGCTGCTTTGCAACAGCCTCCTCATTTCAATGTCAAAACACTGCAGAGCATGTTCCTCAACAAATAAAACACAGCAAAAGCAACGCACCCTTCTCTAATTTCTCTGTGTAATTGTGACGACACACACCTGCAGACTTGAGCATTTTTTTAAATTATGTTACATTTAGATCAGGATTAAAGGAACATATTTGTCAATAATATTTAATAAATCGTATCTTTAAAGCAACTAAACGACAGAGGAACTGATATAAAATCCATTTAGATACTTTATGGTTGATTCCTGTAATTTCCACATTGCATCAACTTGAAAGCAGGTCGAATGGTTTCATAGTTTAAGGTGCTAGACATTGGCTTAAATTCCAAGGCTTTATTCCCCCTGTGAGTCATCGGCAGAATTTCTCATCATTCACACAAAAGTTCAAACAGGTTTTGCACTACATTAACTCTTGCTAGTTTTTTGGAATGTACGTTAGAGAATCGATTAAAAAATGTAATCCACCTTTGTTATTGACTGTCCCCTCAATACATGTCACATGAATCATGATAACACTCCTATTTCTGTACAGATAAAATTAAGTATAAAATTGGGTGATTTTGACAAACGATTTGGAGCTATGACAAACAGATTAAAACCAGCAAGTACATTCACCCATTTGTAGATGTAGTGGCCTTGATGCTGTCAGCTGTTTCAGGAATTGAACTACACATTGAATTCAAAACAGTCACATCATATCCACTGCAACCCTAACCAAACAGCTACTATTGTGGTGCATACTTGGGTGCGTTTTTCTTTTGAGCTATAATAGAACAGAATGAAAGTGGTGAGCTAGGTGCAGAACTGGGTCGTGCAAATAACAAAGAACTGCAGGCACAGGGACACAAATACAAACAGAGGCTGATATTGAGACTATGCCCGATTTTTCAGTCTACTGAAAAACCAAGAGATACTGTGTGTGTGTGTGTGCACACGTGTGTGTGTGTGTGTGTGTGTGTGTGCGTGCGTGCGTGCATCAAAGCAACTACAAATGTAATATTTTCTAAAACCCAAGAATCTAAACCCAGGGATTTAGATTAGTCTCCTCACACACAATGAATAAACTAAGATCACTGAAGTTGTAACATGGAATAGCAGATTGTGAAAAATTAACCCCATTACGATCACAGGTTGGAATATTTTACTCAAATAGTTACATTAGTATATATTTTATTATAGTTATAATCTCTTTGACCCAATACATTTTACATAAATGTGTGTTGGTCCATATGTATTTTCATATGCTAACATTACTCAGAAATCATGAGGCAAGATTTAATACAGTCGGTAATAACATATTCATTACCCACATAAAATGTTTTAATCACTAACAAATACAGAAGTGCATGCTGTGGTTTGCACAGATGCGACGCATATTGAGTGACAAACATATTTACTTGTGTTTGTGTTGCAGAAATAAAACATCCCTAATACATTACTTTCTGCATGTATTGAGCAATTTAATTGCTACATGCCTCACAACACAGGTGGGCCAGCCTTTCTGTCTGGAAACTTTGTGTGTTCAGACCAACAGACAATAACTGACAGTAAAGCGGACTGTCTGTACGCAGATATTGCCCAGTCTGGACCCATTACGCCACATATTAAGTAGAAAAAAATAATTATATTTTATATTTTATTTATATATAACGTATTTTTCCTGTCTGCTCAATTAGTCCTCTAGGCCACAGTAACTACCCACCACTGATCCCTATCCTTGCCTAACAAAAAACTAAAAACCATCCTATCATTATTAAAAAGAAAGAACACACATAGTTGCTCTTTTGTCAGCAAAATATTATGCAAATAGGCCTAGGAGGATAAGCACTACAAAATGCATTTAGTGACACAAAAATATTAGTAAGAAGCAGTTCTAGAATTTTACTGGGGACATCCTTTACTTTAATAAGTGGTTGCAGGGTAAAAGAAAATCCCGAATTTAAAAGGCCTGGATGCTGTGAATGAGGCCTTGAGTAACTCTAACCATTATGCAACAGGGACACAGCGCGACGTCACAGACCACTTTTACCAGAAAATGTCCAATGAACTTGGGTGAACTAAAAGGTTTCCCTCATGAGCCTTCAAAAGGATACATATGCAAATAGAACGATGGGTGGGAAAAAAATATACTTCTCTACTCAGAAATATCAAGCTGATGTTTGGAATAATAATTTGATCATTTAGCACACTAAATGTAATGTAGTTTATTAACTAGTGTGCCCTGTGTGGATTTATACAAATAAATCAATCCATCTTTTAGAGGCAGGTAGTAACTTTAATATAGTGCGTGCTCACCAAAATGTGTTGCAGCACACATTTGCTTATTTGTTTGATTAAACAATTGTTGTTGTTTTTTTGTTTTGTTGTGGCTTTTTATATGGCTGAAAGTGAGCCAATACAAAATATATTTATTTACAGTATTACACTACAATAAATCTTTTTATATATATTTAAAATTTTTAAATATCATTATTACATACAACAGCATGTCAAATTCCCGGTGATCCAACAACAATAATCCCAGTACCGCGGGTCACTTTCCCATGGAATTTTCACCAATTCGCATTTTATATAGCAATCGATGGAAACCAATTAAAGCTTTACGATGCGGGATACTATAATTCAATAAAATATTACATCAGAGAAGTAAAAACTAGCACAAGAGCCACGCTCGCTGAAACTGAATACAATTTGTTGTTTACTAATTAAAAGTGCATAATTGGGCTGCGGTAAATATACACATGTATATATTTTTTTTAATTCTCTTTATATAAATCTTCCCGATTTAAATATCGGAGGTGATACATGCCATGCTGAAAATTAAAGATATTTTTATTTTATAGCATATTAAAAATTTTACTTTCACCTTGCTTACTAAATTGTGTAAGACTAGGTATCCTCTAACGTAACACTGCTTGGAACACTATTGGCACACAAGAAAGCAAATACAGTTTGAAAACATATTTCAGTAACACGTTTGATGAGCGTGTAAGGGGTTGTAGACGTTTCTCATATTGGATACGATTCTCATAATGAAATTGAACTCATTTATATTTCTCCGATTATATAGTCCTACAGCCAAAAACAATAAATAAATAAATAAACGTCCTTTTACCAAAACAAAGTTTTGTGTTTTCACAACCTACATTTTTGTGAGTCAGTTATTGGCATTTAAAAGAGCATTTATTTCAGGCTCTGGGGACCTACCTGTTCTCTGGAGATACAGGGCAGGGAGGGTCTCCGGGGCATTTTACAATTTCCATAACTGGTTGACGTTTCTCCCAAAGAAACACAACTGGACCGTCTCCTAGGCCTGATCACAGGAACTTTGTCTTCAATGTTTGGAATCCTGTGCGGCGCATCTCTGGGTGGGTAATAATTTTCAAAGCACAGCGCCAGGATCGAGCCCAATAATCCGGCCAGACAAGCTAAAAGGGGTCTCAGAGACGAAGACAGGCTGCCAAGGCTGGTGAAGGAAACCAGCCACACCAGACTAGCGAAAATCAAGATCATGATGCTGTGTCTGAGTTTCAAAGTAGGAATCAATGTAAGTAAACCCACGCAGCCAAGCATAAAGAGCAGTCTTCCCACCATGTGAATATGGTGCTGATTTTCTCCCCATTGCAAAAACTGCAAAACCATAAAATCCCCCAGGTAACATGATGCTGGCAGCAACACGAGCCAACACCAGTATTTCTCCCTCTTTTTCTTCCTTAGATAAAATGTTAAAAAGAAGAACGCACAGCCTATGCTAAACAAAGGACTGATGGATTGTGAAAAGCCCACTAGTAAAGTCCGCGGATCTAAGAAGGAAGACCCACTTTGTATCCCCCTGGATATCAGGAGGGA
>JAOVYW010061225.1:0-22281 GCA_025775045.1 Hiodon tergisus
GATATCTCAAAACAAGGGCATGGATTGGCTCAGCACTTAAGGATACCTCAAAACAAGGGCATGGATTGGCTCAGCACTTAAAGATGCCTCATATTTGTCGAAGGTGGGCAGGTTGAATGGGTTTCTTGCACACTTCTGCTCTGTTTCCATGTGTGGTTGTGGAGTTTGTAGCATGGAGCCAGGAGCTGAGATGCAGTCCCATCGTTCCACAGTGGGATGTAAATCCGAAAACATGTTGAACACATTAAATTTGGTCATTTCAGATAGAGAGGATGTCAGAATGCACCCCCCCCCTCCCCCCGTTAGCTTTTCAGCAATCTCGTTTACTTGAGTCTACATTCATGAATGGACTTGCTTTTTTGTGAATTTTATGGTAATTCAGTTGTAGCCATGAACATGTTTGCAAGGCTATGATTGGGGGAGGGGGCTATCAGAACGAGAGTGGTGTGGGGAGGCCGGACTCCAGGACACATTGTTCTCTGCAGCATCACCGTGGTTTTTTTAGAGGAACTTCAGCCGGAATCCGTGTCTGTTTTCTCCATCTCCACCGGCTCTATAATGATCAATTCAGACTGTCTACCCGTCTGCTCCTCTCGTCAGCTAAGCCTGTCTAAAGATACTCTCTCCTTTGTCTCTCTCTCTCTCTCCTTCTGTTTCACTTCACACAAATATCTGCCTTCTTCCCCTGTGGCAGCCAAATACCCAGAATACCAGAGCTGAGATTCTCGACCTTTCCAGGTACTAGGACTGGTTTTTTTTTTTTAATCTGAGAGCCACGTTTGCCTTCTGCCAAGAAATTGAGCCCTGGGGAATCCAGTGCCGAGACATTCCGTCACAACAATTATTATTTACTTCTCATTATCAACTGGTTGTTTTTCCAAGGAAGATTAAAGGTCCCGAACCCATGAAGAAACTACACTCACTTTGCACTTTCTACTCCACTCACACCAAAGACAATTTAGCATTTCTTTACGATGCACATTGTTTTGTTGATTATCCTGAAAAACCAGACATGAAAAGGATATGTGCAAAATAAAATGTGGAACAGAACTTAATAAAGTACAACAGTTACTGAGGGTCCCGAGGGTAGCATAATAGAAGACCTTGCTCCAGAGCAGCAATACACCACTACCGTGTACCGTCTTTCATACCAGGTAAAACCATGAACTGTTACCTGGTGTAACTTTGCCTTGCAATTCTGCACCCTGCCTGACCTCAGATGGTGTTGGGGCCTCCGTTACACTCTGTGGAGATGTAGAGATTACCGGCATCACCCCAACTGGTGATGTAGTTAATCTTTTGCGAACTTGGACTGCTGCATGTGCAGTCCAAGAGCATGCCCATCCTGGACCACATCTGGTTCAGGTGTATTTCCCATGGTCCTTTAGACTTTGTGTGAAAAACAAATATCACGTTGCAGCGGAGGATCTCAGGGCCTCACAGTGATGAGCGACCCCCCCCCCCCAACCCTATAAAAAACACTCAGGCATTCTGGGCTTCCTTTCCGCACAGCCTAGTGGTCACATTACTCTTTCCAAGCGCTTCCTATGGGGAGTCGACTTACGAATTTCTACAACCCGAGACAGGCAACCACAGTGATTATTATAGGTACCCCTATCCCTGGGGGTCCTCAAACCTCCGGCAGTCCAGCTTTTAGGACTATATTCTATTTCTGGCACATACGCTGCGGCCTGAAGAACGAGTCTGGGGTCGCGGGGCACTTCTAAGGCTGCCATTATCTGGTGGTCACGTGATGAATCTGTTTAATTTCAATGACTTTAACATAAAGCCAAATTTAACGTTAACCTAAAACGCCAGTGCCAGGCCAGACGGTTTGGCAGATAAAACTCTTATCTCATCCCTCATATCACTGGCTCCGCGTTAACGTTTCTAAAAGTCGGTGTTGGCAGAGGGGAAAAACACATTTTGTTACTGCATAGAAGATCACCGATCAATTGTTGTTTTCGCGTTTCTTCTTAAAGGACCATTACTGGAGATTAAGGATATGCTAAGATCATTTGTTTCTGATGTTGCCGACTGGGGCTTAATTGGGCCTGAGGCAATGTCTCCTTTTTCTAGTGTACATTCGATACATTTAACTACATATCCCACAGTTAATGTGGATGGCCACCATATGTTTTGTGCATCAAAATGATTCAAAAAGCAGGCCAAAACATCCAGAAGAAATTTGACATAATTTATGTTCTAGCAGACTTGCACAAGTCTAAGAATTCCCCCCCCCCCACCCAATATCCTCTAGAATCCTCATTATGAAGTTTGAAAAATTTTGTGCGACGTTACTCAATTGTTACTCCATAAATTACCCATTGTTTGCCTCATTGTTTTCCTTTTCTCAGAACTCACAGCCCTGGAAACAGGCGGGAAGTTTAATTCATTTTTAAAATGGTGTCAATGTGACCGGTCGACCGTTTTGACACAGGTAGTCAGTGTGCACTCAGTATCTGAATTTTGTGGGGGGGTTTTTTCAATTACAGATTGTGAGTCAAGTAGAAAAACAAAAATAACTGTGGCATTTTTGCTTCTGGTCAAAGGCAGACCTCCATCCTCCATCCTCCATCTATCCATCCATCCATCCATCCATCCAGTGTAAAAGACTTATTCACCTCAGAAAGTGGTGGACCGCAGTCAAAACCCAGGTTTTGAGGTTGTGCGTGGTATTCAGGGTCGTGGCTGGCCAATGCGTCTCTCCAGCTAAAATAATGTGCCGACTTTCTCTTCACAAACTTCCAAAATGAAAGGCTAATATCCAATACCATCTAATTCTATTAGACACTATTCTTCTGACAATTACCTATTGGCTATTAAATAACACACGGAAATTATACATTTTTCTTTCAAAAATGCTTTGTCAAAACTGCAGGCTATATAATAACCATATGTGTGTGTATATATATATATATATATATATATATATATATATATATACACAATTCCACTGACCACTGATTTAATTTTTTTTTAAAGTTTCATATGCCAAATACCTTTTCTTTTTTTCCCCAGTTTTCGCTTGGGTTCACTTATCATGGAGATCTGCTTGAAACAGATCTACCTCCACACTCTGCCGCTTGCAATGGGAACTTGAGCTAATTTTGTCAGACACCTCATCAGATAGTTGGGGTGACCTGTTTTCCATTTCAGACTTGCAGAATGAACAAGTTTTTGGCTAATGCTTTTTTTTATTCAACCCAGGCGCTTAAAATAGAATAACTCCATCCTATACTGCTCTACCTGCTAAATATATTCAACTGATTATGAGTGAAGAGCGTGACCCAAGTCTGTGTGGATACTACCTCCTGCTGGAGCCTTTGAGGTCACACAAGACTCCCATTATTCAAACAGCAATAAAAAAAGTCCAGCTTAAACATATATAAATTATTAGCAAGTAACAATTCAAGACCAACGTATTAGTACCATCCCATTAAAGCAGCTGGATAGTATTCTCAAAATTATTTGCACAAGAAAAACCCCTGTGTTTCCCCTTGTGACTCTAAAACACCGCACAGAATATTTGGAATGGACAAAATAAATAAATAAAATAAAATTCTGTGACATGCCGGTTAAGAGCTGAAATCCCACACGGACCATAGCTGCTGTGGTTTTTGGGTAAGCCAGCTTTACCTGCATCGATTCAGTGAAATTCCAGCTGTACACACAGGCCCCAGACGCGGTCCAGACAAAGACTTCCTCACACGGGAGTGCTGGACAGTTTGGGGTTAGGCCGCGCCCTTTAGCTTGTGACTCTAATGGTGAGAGGCCTTTCACTGCTCACGCCGTCCGTCCCCCCCCCACCCCAGGCAGACGAGCAAAACGGTGTGGCGGCAGCGTCCACGAATGCGTTTTATTCTTGGGTGGCTATTACATCGCAGCTGCGCTGCCTATGCGTCCGCAGGCTGAGATCACCGCGGAGACACGCGGCGAGAGAATGTCGACCGGTTACAGGAGGGGTGAGGGGGTGAAATATCAGTAAACGGAATGGAAGAGAAACCTTGTGCGACGCTTCCAAGTGCTGGCGGCTCCCGGATGAAAAATAATCTTAAAATGAGGCATGGTGGATTTTCACATTGCCATCATGGCCAGTTAAATCATCGTTTGGACCTCACACACTTCTCTTACCTATTCACAATTCTTTCCATGTGTGCACTTTTTAAGCTGTGTTGGAGGGATCAATGGTAATGCTAGGCGTATATAATGGTGAAATAGCGTTGGAAACAACATTGCCCGTCGACAAGTCAATGAACCAGCGTGGAAAGAGACTTTCCAGAGACTTGAGGGAATTCATTGCTGGCATTGTGACTTTAAGCATGTGCCCTTAACTGAGGTGAGAAATCGCGGATGGCGAGCCGCGTGGGTCATGAGCGTCCTGCACTAGTGTCAGAAGAGGGAATTTCACTGGTTTGCTACGCAGAACCCGCCGTTAACACCTGGAAGCACACTTCAGGCGTGGGCAAAAGTGCGAGGACTGGAGACGTCTGGTATGAGCTGATGAGTCTTTTTTACTGAAAATAAACACGTGTCGACGTGGCTACACGAGCCCAAGGAACTTTACACCTTAGAGTTCCTGCTTCCAACTGTTTAAAGTTCTGGCAATTCCAAATTCCTGTGGCCCTTTTTTCCTGCAATGGCCCTGATCTACTAAGTAGAAGTGGTTGGGGCATGGTAAGTCTAGCTCATGTACATACCATGGTTCAAAATTTTGTTATTGGGAATTGGGAGAATTCCTTCTGAAAGAATGATACCAGATTCCTACAGCATGGTTCCAGCCCAATGTGTTTCTCTGTGAATGCGAGGTGGAGTTCACACTACGAGAGATTTTCTTCTAGAAATGAATTTGCTGGCGTGATGGTATCCACGGGAGACAAGCGCTCAGACCCTGACAGTCCCAGAAGCTGATGAGTGGCGGCGTAGAAGTCCTGTGATCACACTTTTCACTGATGAATGATTCTCATAGGTTCTCAAACATACCTTTGCCATCAATGAGTCATTTTTTTTACTGTGATTGGTTTCCACGACAACCCTTCCCCCTGCTTCAGCCTCGACGTCCAATAGAAAACAAGCCTCTTCTCAATCAGCCCGGTCCAACAAAGACAGGTTTGAACCAACCTCCTCCTGTAAACCCTATTACTCTTTCAGCTCTAGTTTCTCCGTGTTTGCCCTTTATGATTCGATTTCCTTTATTTTTCTCCACCAAAATCGCTGTATTTAATTAAAAAGGACAAATAAAATAATAAAAGCTGTTGATTCAGGTAGCATGCAAGGGACATACTTTAGTCTAGACTCCGTAGGACAATTCAGCGCTTGTTCTTGGTCAGTCAGCAAGCGTACTCCCCTTTTGCCAAAATAAATATGTTGTTGCCACTTAACTATTTTAATGCTTTCATTTCAGCGGGATTTTAAAAATGCATTCTGTGAAGGCACGCATAGGGAACAATAAGCCTTTAGTGCATTATGAATAAATAGAACTTCTGGAGTTTTAATTGGTTCAACCGTTTATGTAGTTTAGGAACAGGAATGCAATTGATATTGCTTCGTCTGTAAAGGCAAACAAGCTCTACACATCAATTGTCAGTCCAGGCAGTTGGATCTGAGTTATGTGTTACTGAAGTGCCATTAGATAAGTGCAATTAGTAATTGTGTCTAAAGTTGTTCACGTGTTTTTAAAAGGTCCAGTAGGTAAGCAATAGGTTGCTCCAGGGAGCAGAGAGCCTTCCTCGAGAGCTCTTGAATTTACTTTGAAATCCATCGCATATGGGTTGGAGAAGCCAGTCTGTGTGATTTCAGGTACAGATCATTTGTAGATCCAACTTTTCATTCATTAAAAATTTCGAACCAAATACTGTACTCCTCAACTAACAAAACATTGGCACCCAGAACCTGGAACAAACTACTCAATTATGCTGAATCCTAGTGCTATTGCCAAGAAATACACAGCAACAAACTTAGGCACTTACCAACTTAAAACTCAAGCCTTTGTTTCAGAGCCCGGAGATTATTAAATAACAAAGATCTGGTGGATAAGAAGTCACCAAGTCTTGAATTCAAGTCTTGAATCAAACAAACAGAAAAGCAGGAAACGAAAACTTTTTTTATTTATTTGAAAGACTGTTACAATACAGTAAATGAAAAAATACACCAAAAACAAAAACATGCAGAATGCTTTAAAAACGTACAAACTATTGGTGTATGAATTAAAACAGCTTGATGTTACCTAAGACCAAATTTCTAAATCACGTGGTTGCCAAGCACTGATCAGACACAAGAAGCTGAAATGCCGTATTATGGCCTTGATTGTGCATTTAATTTTTTTAAACAACTACATAGAGCGGCAAACAAAACCAAAAAAACTCAAAAGCCTTAAAAAAAATCCGTCTCTCTTTCTATAGCCTTACCTGTGTGTATCTGAGTGCTGTGAGTGAACCCATTCAGATGAGCAAAACGGACTGGGCATCCTTGGGGGCGTGTTCCAGAGGGGTGTGGTTTAATAATACTAGTAGTACTTTATTTATTCCCCATGGGGATTCATTCAGCTGGTCAGCTATCACCTATAGCTATCAGTTTATATTGTCTTTGGATCCCAAAGAAACACCTGAGAATGAATTTTACTCAGATACGAGACAGACGAATAATTATTGTTTTTAGTGGTAACTCTTTTCATGTGTTCCTGAACACAATTTTATCCCATTTGTGCTGTTACAATCACAAAAAAATAACCGGAAACCAATCCGTAGTATTACGATAATGAAAAGGCTGAACGCACTTTAACTGTCAACCATATTAACTGCTCCCGTTTCCTTTGCGAACGTTGTAGACTCTGAACAAGATTAATCGGTGGTATTATATCTGTGTGTCTGGGAGAACGTCGCTATGACTGTTTCTTGGCAAATTATGAAATAATTTTTACAGCGCTCTGCTGCAATCCAGACATGAAACTTCACAAGCTGTGCTTTGGTTGAAACACCCAGTAGCACAATGGAAAACAACTGGGTATAAAAAGAAACATCAAGTGGACAGTAATAACAACATATCTCTTAAAGAATGCTGATGGAAGCTTTTGCAGCACAGCTGCAGTTTTTTACAGGAACTTATTGAAGGCCATTCTAGAAAATGGAGCATCGTGCTTTGAAGCCCATCATACAAATAGATTTCACACTTACAATAGTGCAAGTTTCCATATTTAGGCCCAGTCAAACCGAGAGCAGTTTTGAGCTTCAAATGAATGGCAAAGTTATAGAGAAAGTCAGAAGTATGGTGTGATTACTCTGGGAATGCATTCTGGAAATTGCAAATTAACCACTTGTCTTGGGCTGAACCGCTTTTGAAATGATATGAACAATTATGCGTAAAAAAAAAAAAAAAAAAAACTTTTTCAAACTGATCCATAATAATTTTCATTTTTTCGCATGGAAATGTCATTATCTTCAAGATAATGAAGAGGTTAAGTACTATTTTATCCACAAAAAAGGTACCCTTTGAAATAGTTCCTCCTCCTGTTCTGCCAAACCAAAATAGCCCCAAAGAACCACTAAGCTACAAACATGATGTCTGCAGCGCGCAATGTGTGCGCAGTGCATGAAAATTGGATTTATTATCGAGGTTTTTCTATTTGGCAGTAAAATCGTCTAAAAACTACTGTCTGCAATATAACCATTTGTTTCAAAGAAAGGAATGGTTTGATCTCTTTTAAAGGCTAATGCTTCCATCACGTTCTTCAAATCCCCCATTTCCAAGCAGCAACCCCAGACCACCAGGCACTCTGTAATTTAAAACAAATTCAGTTCTTGTGCACTTTCCTTTGACTGGGAAATGCCGAAACAGCGTTTACCTCTGGGTCCAAAAGGTAAACAAAGAGGTTCTTATACAAACCACAACACTTTAAAAGACAAGGCTGCGTCTGTTTGTACTACAGATGTATAATTGAGAAAATTGTGTCAGATGTTTGCTTAACAGGGCCAGTCCAAAACCCGGTTTACGCTAGGCGATGTATGTGCAGCCAAGAGCCCAGCCTGAGTTTTTTGGATTATATTATTTTACATATTGTTATCTTAAAGTCTGGTTTGTGCATAAAACGATGCATAATACATTACCCATAAGGTACATTACAGTCCCATTTAAAGAAAACACTTAGAGGCTGCCCTCTGTGGATAACTGTAGGTATTGAAGTTGAAAATAT
Source organism: Hiodon tergisus (assembly GCA_025775045.1). NCBI lineage: Eukaryota > Metazoa > Chordata > Actinopteri > Hiodontiformes > Hiodontidae > Hiodon > Hiodon tergisus. Next base: position 8,189 of record JAOVYW010061225.1, read on the forward strand.
TGAGGAATCTACTATCTGAAAGATTGCTGTTCATCAACACAAGACACACAGAAATTGATTTTTTAAGTTTTGGATGTTGACCGTGACAGTTGTTTAGCATGATTGGTAGTTCCAGAGCACTGGGTCACTATATTTTAAAATAAATCGATCTACTAAAAAGAATGCCGACTAATTAAATAAATAATAAATAGAATCATTGAGAGCCTACTTAAAACCAACAGCCACAAATCACCAACTTTTAAGTTACCATAATTATTTACGTTGAATTTAATCAGTTCTGACGTTATATTAGTTCGTAGGTTTTATAAGTTCGGTTACACAATTAGCTCAAAGCGTGCGTTGTGCCATCATAAATGTACACAGCGTGAATTAAAAACGATGAAACTCTGAACATTGCACAGACTAATGTTCTGCGATTCAACAAAACGAATGAGATATTCAGTTTTAAAAAACCGGCCCCATCTCCACAGCCATTCGTCCTACGAACCTTGGACGTTAGCGTTTACACCTTGCAAACAGCCAACAGCACCACATGGTTATTGTGGCGAAAAATATATGACCGTGTACACGAACAGTTATTGAGAAAAAAATAATATACGAACGTTTATATAAAGCGTCAGGGTATAACTAAACTACGTGAATTGACTTATTTTATCAAATGCATAGGACGAGGAATATTCGTCCGAGGCTCAATGGTTTCGGTTGATGCTAACCATAGCGGTTGCCTAATTATAATTTATATATGTAGCCACCTTAACCTGTGTACATGGGTCTTACCATACAGAAACGAATTAAAAAACGCTATCCACATACATCACAGGAACTAGCTGGATTTTTTCCGTTTTATGGTTAGACCACATGTTGTAATTGACCAGTTGTTCAAACTGGTCACAGCGGATCAATTGTAGGAAAACAATGCCCCCTAGTGGAACACAGCAAAAAATAAACTTTCTAATCCACTTCCGACAGAATTATTTCAACGTTCGTAATGCCAGCGTTCCTCGCAAGAATTGAACTAACGTTGGTCACAATTTAAGAGCCAGAGAAATTGCCCGCTCCGTACGTTAAAAGTGCCGACCATAATTATGAAGTCACGGACTATAGTGGCAGGCTATCGCAGAACCCAATGAATGTATACTTACAGACTAAATACATTTACAAACAATATTTCCTAGCCTTACGGGATTTTAAACACCAGCCTCCATTTGGCAGAAAACTATTAGCGGCCAACATTTAAAAAATGAAAGACAACTTTTAATACGGAGGAAATGAACACATCCAAATATTGATAAAGATTTTTTTTATTTAAGAAAAATACAACCATGAAGATACAGAATGTTTTAAAAAACGAATACAAAACAAACTATGCCGTAAGGAGAATTACAGTGAGATCAGTCTGGTTGTATCCCCATAAAAGCGTGCTTATTGAAGTGTTAAGTACCACTGAACTGTCCCGCACTGTCCTTGAAACTTTACTCGAGCTCGTACAAATTTTCCTAGTTTCAAAACCGGAAAATTTAAAAAAAATAGTATTCAGCAAACTGAACAGTTCACCAGAGCACCTGGGAAAGACAGTCAGTTGATCTAACAGGCAAATACTGCTCTTTCCGTAGTCTCCCCATCATTTTCATTTGATACCCTTTCTCCCCAAAGAATTCAGGATTAGTCCGCATGACCATACCCTACAAGTCAGGCGGAAAAGTACAGGTGGGGAATCTTGGATGTGCATACTCATGTCCTTCACTGGAAGGCCTGAAAGGACTGGCTGAGCCTTTGACCCGGAGGTCAGCACGGAGGAAAGCAAATTAACGCAAACCATTTGCTTTTTTTTTTTCCACTGCGCACAGCTTAACCAAAAAGAAACTAAAATAAAAAAAAATTAAATTGGACCTATTCATGCAAGGAGGTACGTCTCCCCTTCTCCTGGGTTGTGCTTCTCTGTGTACAGCAGAGGTATAACAATGGCTGTCAGAAACCAAACCGTACACCTGGAGCCCCCAAACTGTTAAGGTAAAAAATATATAATTTCGCTGCAATTCAAAACAAGTACAAACAAAACAAAAAACTTGGAACAGACCGGTGTGGGTGGCCCAGTGAAGAGCCACCCCTCCCGCACGTGTCCAGGACTGCTCTTGTCTACATGGTCAGTTTCAAAAAAGAAATTTTAAGTGTTGCGTGACGGCAAGCTTTGGGGCTGGGGCGAGGCCTGCCTGGAGTGGTCGGGAGGGGTAGGCTGGACGGAGGTGAGGGACAGAGCCCAGGCGACAAGCATCCGGATGTCTGCCTCTACCAGCTTCCCTCATCACCTGCGGTGGAAGTGGGAGAGAGAAGTTATCGCGTTCCCCCGCCGAGCGGTTCTGACCGGCTTACACGTCAGACAAGCGCTTGTCCGCCGTCCCTCACCCCTTAGGTGGAGCGCCGTCTTTAACGCTAGATGGCGACGTTTACCCGCTTCAATGCAGTACTGCTGACATATTGGACTTCTGCATTTGCCAACAATTTCAAAGAAACCATCAAGACTGAAATTACAACTTGGCATGCACGATCATATAGGAACACTGCAGCCCGAGAAACGGACAGCAGCGCGCCAGGATTAGTGGACCACAGAAACACAGGTTTACACTAGCAAAATGCAACAAGTCAATTGCCATTCCCAGTGTCAGGTGAAGTACCGAGCCCCAAGTCAATTTAAGGGGGATATCACTTGGGCCCATAATGCAATATTTGAAATGTCTGAATGCTCTGTGCATATTACACATATTGGAGTAGATATGCCCTATAAAAATTTTATGGAAACTAACACTTGTACCTGACAATGCTCAGCTAAACCCTGCAGTTAAATATTGCCAACCACAGTAAACTAGAACCTTTGATTCTGGCCAATGGTTTAATTTAACCCAACTCACCTCATGACATTTAAGCACAATCTTTAGCGCTGGCTGGCATCAAAGAACCTCACAACGCCGGCCTCCCGAGCGACCCAGTCGGAGTAGGCTCTCGCCCGAGTGCAGACTGAGCCCTATGAGCTGGAGGTCGCCGGTTCGAATCCAACTCATGTCATTAGCCGATTGTGACCGGGAGAGCACAGCTGCGGCACTAAATTGGCAGAGCGCCGTCCGTCTGGGGAGGGTGAAACGGGGATGGGCTTCTCTGGGCCTGTGGCCAACCAGAGTCCCCGACTGGCTTCCTGGGCACCTATAGGCTTTCAGTACTGTGCCTTTCCACCCATTTGCTGGGTAAGCAGAGTGCAACGAGGATAGGTAAACACCAACTGCACGATGGTAGGATAAGTTGGCAACAAGCCAAGATCAGCCAACTGGGAAGAAAACGTTCAAATTTACAATAAAACTACATTGCTAAAATATAAAGAGCAATGAAGAACCAAAGGTAGTGAATGAGCCTGTGTCCATATAGACAATATTGAAGCCACATGCCAACTAGCCACAGGTACCCTTCCCCAGTTTTGGCCCAGCGACTGCCAATCTGCAGGGCATGGCTGTCCAGATACTGGACCAGCCACCCCTGCTCCAACCTTGATAACTTGTGTAAGAGCTTACTTAAGAAGCCTCACCATAGCTATCGTAGTTGTCTCTGTACGAACCTCCAGAACGATCTCCGTATCCTCCTCCTTGTGTCCTGAAATATCGGGAGAGGCAGAAGGAGACGTCAAGTTCACGTTACAGCCAGCGGTACCAGTGGAGTCACTGTCCGGAAACGCCAAAATAACCGCGCGACGGGAATTTGGTCTAGAAGCGGAGATGCGTCACATTGGCGACGCTGTCCAAAAACTCACCGGTCCCTGCTGTAGTATCCTCTATCTGAAGAGTAGCCACCGCTTCTGTTGTCGTACCGTCCACTGCCATAGCCCCTTTCTCCACCGCCTAAAGTTAACAGAAACCAAGGCTCACAAAATGCAGAGGAGAAAGGGTTGGAGTTGAGCCAAACTAAACCATGCAGCGCGACGCTAACTAGCGCAAGTACCAAACGCCAATCCACAAACCCGGTTCTACTAAGGAGGTAGCGCAAGAAGTCCGATACAATAAAGCTAAAAACAAACCCATGTCTCGACACTACAAATCTGCGAGCTAGTTCACGGCCAAGGAGTCACAAGGCTAGCACCTCTAAAACAAACACCCAGACTGCACAACGAGGGCGTGAACGTGAGCACGGCACACGAGGACACAGCATGGCGGGAGACGCGCTACAACTCCTGTTAGGTCTGCATTCACAGAAGTCCAGGCAAGCAGGCGTGTGAGGATGGTCTCGGGAAGGAACCACAGTCATCCCATCAGGCAAACGAGGGGAACCGGGAGCAGAACCACTCAAGTAAGAAAAACAACAAACTTGCCTCGTGAGAAGCCACGCCCACCTCTTCCACCACCCCCTCGGCCCCCACGGAAGTATCCTCCTCCTCCTCCTCTACCACCTGAGGAAGCACCTCTGTATCCGCCTCCAGACCTGTTCCCACCACCAGACTTGCCGGCCTGGTCGACGCGGATCTGCCTGCCATCAAGGGACTAGGAGGAAAAGGAAGGGAGCAGGGTCAATCTCCAGCAAATTAGAATTAGATACGTAGGCGTGATTTTAATTTCCTGTGCCTATGAGCGATACGCGTCCCATGGGCCCTCGGTACCAAACGACACAGGGGCAGGTTCTCACCTTGCCGTTCATGGCCATCATGGCATCCTTGGCGTCATCAGGGTTCTCAAACGTGACGAAGCCAAAGCCCCTCGATCTCTGGGTCTCCCGGTCTTTGATCACAACAACTACATGCAAATGCAAAACGGCACGTGAGAATGTATTGAGTCATCCTATACACACTGATATTCACGGGTCAGTTTGACGTACAGAAGTTCTCAACCCCCCACCTGTTCATACCTTCCAGGCCGTTAAATGGTTATTCTTGATTTGTCTTAAACGGCATGCTAAAGCAGACCCCCCCCCCCCTTTGTAAAATCAACCACTTGCTGTGCAGCATCCATGCCCATCTACCACCTCTCACTTAACCCATACACATTACATTTATGAAAACGCCAAACTCATTGTTTGACAAAGGTACCAACACTACCCAATTAAGGCAACAGAATTTTAAAAAATCTTGACCACCTGAAACAAAGAAACAGAAGAAACTGACCTTCAGAGATCTGTCCATACTTGGAGAAGACGTCCTCTAGGGCTTGTTCGTTTGTGTCAAAACTCAGTCCTCCCACAAAAAGCTTCCCTTCGTCAGACATTCTTGCTTTTTTTTCAGTACTGAGGATTGGGGGGAGGAAATTCACTTTAAAAATTAAGAATTAATTGATCATAAGGCATAAAAATTGATCAATCGTGAACGATACTAAGTCGATAGTAGACCAAACGATATCCGAAAGCCGAAGGCAGATGGTATTGTGACCCAGTGCGCCGCTTTATACAATTCATTTGTAAATGGATTTAGGCATGACGTCGCTGTTCGCTCTGCGAAGAGGCTGAACTAAAGTCTTTATCATCAGGCCATCTGTCGAAAGCAGCCAATCCCCTACAAGTAAGCAGACTAGTCATGAACCCAACAACCCCCTCCTCCCCCCGCACACAATAAAGAAGCCGCGGACACGTGACTCGATTACCCATTTAGAATCCAGCACATCGTGCTAAGAGGGGTATAGCGCCAACAAATTATACACTTTTGAAATAAATGCGTACCGAAAGCGTGGTTTTCGGCATAATATGTATAGTTACCGTCTGTGTTAACGGAAGACGCTTAGCTAGTCAATAAATCCCATTCCGGAATAGGGACCAGCATCACCTACTTTAACCATAAATTTAAAAGTAGGCCGGCAACAACCAACAACGAGGAGGCTATAGAGCAAACACTCGACTCGGTGCCGCAATCTCCTCGCCATCGTAGCCATTTTAAATCAAGTACAATGCACGTTTCCTCCCCGCCCCCAATTTAGCAGAAATCGTTACTTACACAACAGGATGCACATAGATTGAGATACTTCCACGGCAAACTACATCCTGATACTGGATTTTCCCTATACCCCACCCCCAACCCTTTAAGCGATGCGGGTCCCTTTGTCCACCTCCGAGCGAAATAGCGCCATATTTGATCGGTAAAATAAAAAAATTCTCAAAACCACTGCGTCACTAAATCTTTTTAAAAGTGCTTTTCTTACATTTCTACATATACGTATAGGTTACTGTACTGAAATCCGGTAATCAACTTAATAACAAAAGCAATCCATTAGACGCGACGAACAAACAGAAGCACAATACTACGCTAAAATGCGGTTTCGTATTTAACAGCGTAATATAAGCTTTTAAATAGCTACACAAAATCCATTATTCGCACCGGCCCACTAAAAGTCCAATTTATAAATATATAATACATTAAAAAAAAAAACAATATTACCTTTTGACCTGCAGTTAGAAAATAACGTTCCCCAAGCTGGACCAGCAGCAGATGCAAGGATAATCAGAATGGAAAACTTGTCTTATATATTCCTGTCGTTTCTGTGGTAACGCCCATCTTATAAATATTCATGCCCACAGAACCTTTGCTTAATGTATGGCTCAAAATACATCGTCATAATAAAAGTGTATATGTAGTGAATCATGGATTCTTTAACTAACCACATAACTTGCTGATAATAATATATATTTTTAAACATTTGGTTTAATCTTGTGAAACATTAATCAAACATCAACCTCATTACTAATGAACTTTAAAAATGGTAATATCGCGCTGCGTTTAACGACATTTCTAACCGACTAGTCTCAACTTTTTCAAGGAATATTCGGGATCATTAGAATATTTTTCATTTTAATTTAATTTGCCTATAATTTAAGAACCAAAATATGGGATTAAACTCGTTTTACTCATTTTCAAACATTCCAAACTAATTCAGTTTATACCTTTGGTAAAGAACATTGAGAAACACGTTGGTTTTGTTTAAAACATGTTCTTACTAGCTCTTACTACGAAAGTATCACGTTTAAATTCAGAACAGAGCTACTGTTCCTAGAAAGGATTCACCTCTGTGATAGCTTTATTTTTAACTAGCAAAATGTGCCGTTTTCATAAACTGCTCATTATTTTACGTTCCTGGTTGCAGATTAATACTCGTAGGAGTCAGGGCCGTAATAACAACATATATTGGGGTGGGGGGTGGACATATCCTCTGGTAGGAGTAAACTTCGACACGAACCAGGTTTCGGCAGATGTCTGTGGATCCCCATCAGTAAATTATTTATGGTCTAAATCGCCTATTTAGATAATAATAAAAACATTTGAAAACCTGAATTAATTTACAGTGAAATATATTGATCTGCTTTTCTTATTTCAGTCACAATGGCAGTCGGTGAGGAGTTTTACACACATTTACAATATACTACCATATATTATAGGTTTATAGTTATCAACTGCAAAAATATATTTTTAAAAATTAGGAAAACTTTAACTGTTTTACCATACCCACATATACAGTACACCGCAAAAGCACAGACATTCTAACATTTTATAATTAGGACGGAGTACCACATGCCTTTTGGCTACAGGTTCAACTATCAAGAGACAAAGATTTTAACGAAGGCCAATTTGGTCCACTTTTTATTATTGCTGGTTGATCATCAGCTTGACAGTTATGTAATAAAAAATAAAACAAATATATATCACCAATGCACCGAAGCAATTTGTTTGAAATGAGAACATACTTCACAGGATTCAGACACAAAATTAAAATGAGTTACCTCAAAATACTAATTCCCAGGTATCAATTAGCCAAGAGAGAAGCGGTGAATTGTCAGCAGATGTCAGCAGATGCATTCCAGGGAGCTTCAGGGTTAGGGTGGGTAAACACTAGAAATGTTCTTAGCCAAATACAAATACTTCTATTATATATTATAAGATTTTTTATGATAAAGACATCCTGAAAACCGATGTCCAAACTTCTTTTAACAACTAAACATCAATTAAAGTGAACCCTTACTCTTTGGTTTTCTGGCACTATATAATTGGTAAACAATTACAACTAGATGGAACACTTCCCAATATTAACCATGTGGAAACGTGTTCTTTTGCTCATAACCTTTGTTATTTGTTAAACCTTTGGGTTTCACTGGCTGCAAATTTTCAAGCTAACTCGCATCTGATTTGCATATGGGAAAACCCGGTTAAGATATACAGTATCTTGCCTTCAGAATAGTAATCGATTGCCGAAAAAACAGATTTTTATCAATATAATTATATAAAATAAATGTGTGCTGGGCAAAACTCCCCATTCCCTTCATCTGGATAGGTACAAGGGAGGAATGCCATCCAAATGTACTGATATATATTATTCATACACCAATCAGCCATAACATTATGACCATCTGGCTAATATTGTGTAGGTCCCCTTTTGCCGCCAAAACAGCCCTGACCCGTCGAGGCATGTACTCCACTAGACCTCTGAAGGTGTGCTGTGGTATCTGTAACCATTTTTTCTTTTTGGCAGGGCGCATAATCCTGCTGAAAGAGGCCAATGGGGAATTCCCATCAGGGAATACCGTTGACATGAAAGGGATTACATGGTCTGCAACAAAGCTTAGGTAGGTGGTACATGTGAAAGTAACATCCAAATGAATGGCAGGACCCAAGGTTTCCCAGCAGAACATTGCCCAAAGCGTCACACTGCCTCCGCTGGCTTGCCTTCTTCCCATAGTGCATCCTGGTGCCATGTGTTCTCCAGGTAAGCGACACACACGCACCCGGCCAAACACGTGATGTAAAAGAAACCGTGATTCATCAGACCAGCCACCTTCTTCCACTGCTCTGTGGTCCAGTTCTGATGCTCACGTGACCATTGTAGGGGCTTTCGGCAGTGGCCAGGGGTCAGCATGGGCACCCTGACTGGTCTGCGGCTACGCAGCCCAATACGCAACAAACTGCGATGCACTGTGTGTTCTGACACCTTTCTATCAGAACCAGCATTAACTTTTTCAGCAATTTGAGAGACAGTAGCTCGTCTGTTGGATTGGACCACACGAGCCAGCCTTCGCTCCCCGCGTGCATCAGTGAGCCTTGGCAGCCCATGACCCTGTCGCCGGTTCACCGCTTTTCCTTCCTTGGACTACCACTGATAGTTACAGACCACTGCAGACCGGGAACACCCCACAAGAGCTGCAGTTTTGGAGATGCTCTCACCCAGTCGTCTAGCCATCACAATTTCCCCCTTGTCAAAGTCGCTCAGATCCTTACGCTTGCCCATTTTTCCTGCTTCTAACACATCAACTTTGAGGACAAAATGTTCACGTGCTGCCTAAGATATCCCACCCACTGACAGGTGCCACGATAACGAGATTATCAGTTTTATTCACTTCACCTGTCAGTGGTCATAATGTTATGGCTGATCGGTGTATATTGCTTTTAACTCTAGAAGTAGTTCAGTGAAAAATCTTATTCTGCATCTGACAAACAACGCACATTCTCTGATCCACTGAAGTGATGATCTTGCAGAGGAACATTTCGTTATTCATGTTTAGCTCAGGACAAGAAGCAGGCAGAGATTGAAGAATGTGAAAAGTGTTGAAGAATATGTATTTTGCCCCATTTAAATGACCCCCCCTTCCCCTTAATGTTTGAGAAGTTTTAGTCATGTAAAACAGATCATTGCTTCAAGATTTGTCTAAATAACATGGCTGCACTACTGTTTGGAATTAGCTGCTGTGTTTATCAACAAATTTCAAGAACAGCCGTTTCCTCTAATGACAGCATTGTTTATATTAATGACTAATGAATCAATTAAACAGATTTACATTTTAAGGTGTCTGAAATCATTTCCATAAATATATCAATGTGGTCTCTATAAAAAAATGTAAAAACATGCTTTTTAAATCAAATTACTTGAATTTCAAAATAATCCAATCCTTCCTTTCATACATACCATAGCTGTCATAGCTGTGTCTTTAGGACCCCTTGGGCAGGTCATTGTAACGTCCTTGACTCCTACAGAGAACAGATAAATAAAAAACTTCTTTGAAACACCCGTCTATAGGACCACGGTCCAGGTATATAATTAAATTTATGTACAATTTCCTATTTTATACAACGTCTCTGCTCCACAGCAATATGAGGTATGCAGATATTATGCACCACTTTTGTCAATATGCAAGCCCTGCGATACAGACGATTTGGGTCATTGCGGTCAATTTGACCAACTACGTTTAATTTCCCTGTTACCCCTGCTGGAATAACTGCCAGCTCTTGCCTCGGTTGTAACTACAACCATCACCTCTTCTTCTGCCTCCACCAGACAGGCCTGTGTGGTCCACCCAGATCACCCTGCCATCAATGGACCACAGAAAAACCAGGCAACTCCATTGTGCACATTTGAGTGATTCAGGAGATCTCAAACATAAAGCCTAAAAAAAGAGAAAAATTGTCAGAACCCAGCATACTGACTCTGCAGTTTATTGGTGTCTTCAGGACTCTCAAATCCTTTACAACCACCACCTCTATTGGAAAAACTTAAATAACCATAATGTGTGTGTGTAAGGCTTAAAATTTAACTGAGCAAACTGTATTGTTTACAAAGTCTGGTGGTGACAAATCCAGCAAGGAACAACACACTTTCACACTATATAAATATAAGCTTCATCACGTGTCAATAAAAATAATATTCAGGCTGTATTCACCTTGAAAGATTGCACTACTGTTAAAACACTACAGATACTCCTGGTGTCCCACTGGTGTATGTAAGAAAATGACACAAACCTTCTGAGACACTGCCATGTTTACATTTGCTCATTAGTCTCAAAACTCAGTCTACGTATAAAGAGCTTTCCTTCAACTGATACAACAGAAGAAAGATCTGGAGGGGTGGGTGTTGATGAGATACAGACACGTGTTTTACTGTTTTTGACCAAAACATTGTGACAATGTTATGTAACAGTGACTATGAAATTGGAGAATCTATGCTCACCTAGATGTTTGCAATTATATTATTATTATTATTATTATTATATTATTAGGTTACTCTCTCGTATTGCGACTATGACCAAAAAAGTTGCCCTATCAAGCAAGGGACCAAACGTGTCTCTTAACGTGCATGTTTAAGAAAATTTGGGAAAAAGTCAGCAGTTCTAGTAAGCCACCTAGAGCCATGCGGTCAGAACAGCATATATCCTGAAATCACCAATTAAATAAATAAATACGCATAAACCGTTATAAAAGCATGAATTCGCATCCAGAACTTTCGTTACTTTTGTGTCTCTAAGCAGGCTGTCGTCAGCGTCCAAGGAAAACTACTGTCATCTACATATTTTTCCGATTGCTCCTGACGTTGCGGTTGACACAAATAGGTTTTGACAAGTTAAATATTCTTCGTAAAAAAAATCGTTTTGGGATAGAATCATGCGTACACGTAAGCTAATATGCAATACTTTTATTCCTCTTACCTGTTGTTAGAGACACAACACAGAGGCCTGGCGCAAGATGACGAGCACTTGCATGGATACTGCGGCAAAGAATCCTTTCGGATCGGGAACGCCCGGCATGCTCTGCGAATCGTTATCCGGGGGAGGCGAACGTTTAATGAAATTCAATATTCCGTTCAAGCGTTCATTAATTTATTAATACGTTTACTTTATAAATACATATATTGGCTGTAAACATTTTTTAATTGAAATGCCTTTAAGACAGCTAAGTGTAAGCTGACCTATGTGTTGCCATTTGAGCGTTTTATGTCGTCATTTCAGGCTCGTGGCTCTCCATTAGTACGACGAAACAGCGCAGCATAGGCCTAAGTGAAAAATGTTTAGGCGATGCCACATATTTACTGAAATAAATTACACGTTGCTAACCGTAGTCCACGTATAAATAGGCTCTCAAACGCCTTTTCAAGTACTAACTAAAGCCCAAACGCTTATAAATCGAAAATAACGTAACGCTAATCAGGGTCGATAGATGCTTACAAGCTTAACCGGACAATAGCCATGTACTCAGAATTCAGCCGACTAGTACAAGACCGATAAACAAGATTACCAGTCGGGACCCATTTTCCTAACAAAATCGGCTGCTAGATGTTGACCCCGTTGAGACCTTTTTATTTGATGCCCTGATTAAAAAAACCCGGGAAAGAAAAGTGCGTTTCAGAAAATATTTCTTTATTTAAAGTTTCCACAAGAAACACATTTCAGGTTCATACAGCACCATCAATTCAAATTAACAAAGGCTATTATATTAACAATGCTGGAACAATCTCAATTTCGATTCATTTAGACAAAAAAAAGCACATCAACGCGCTTCAGTGTCAAAGAACAGTCTGACCTTGGTCACATGACAGACGTTCTAATTCAACACTGCAATGTCATATAACATGAAGTTTTGTTCATGCTGGTCTCTAGTTCAGGTTCTCTTCAGATGTCAGCTCTTAAAACCGACTGCATATCACCGGGCCTTATTAAAAGCCTCTGCACCTGAAATAGGAGGGCATGAAGTTACATAACATTGCGAAAATTATAGCTTTGCTGACAGTCCACAACCAAAACCTCTAGGCTGGCACCACTGTATCCCACAGGTGACGGGGGAAGAACAGGTAAATTCACCATTGTTGCACACAGGGATACGATTTGCCAACAGAAGTATAAAATAAAAAAAAGGCACGTTAATAGTGAGAATTTACCCCCGGCTATCAAAATACTTATTTTAGAGCTACAACCAGTACAGCAAAACGCATTTTGCCACGTAGTAGTTTTCCCTCATGTGCAAGTGGGCAAACATGACTTACATATAGGCATATATTGATATATATATAGGCATATATAGATATATATTGGCATGGCAAGCACAAAAGTGAGCAAAAAAGCTGGAACCTGATGGCTTAAATGCTGAACAAAACATATATGCAAGCAGAAAGCAGAGGACACCAATTTATTTGAATCAAAAAAGCAAGAGAAGACCCAAGCAGGCAAACACTGGTAACTATTCTAGGGATTCAGGCTCTTAACAGCATGCACACTTGGGGCTAAGTCTGCTCTGGTTGGCGACAAGCCACCACAGCTAGCCATTTAACACACAAGCCATACAAACCTACGTGCACTAAGCAAAGGGCGTAAATTAGTATAACAGGAAAGACATTTGAGCAAACGTGTTCAAAAAGGAACTGACCTTGAGACCGAACCAAATAACCACAGGGTAGTTTCCTGCCCTACTCCCGGCTTCGTTTCACATCCAGGTCACAAGACTCAACTCAACCTACACAAGTGACAAACAAGCATCAGTCAAGGGGTTTCAAAAACCTTGTGAAAGCATCAAATACAATTGCATTCAAGTTAAATGGGCCTTAATGTACATTAAAGATTTTTTGGCTCTTAACTACATCAGTTTGAATGCTTACATAGACAAGTAACCCAAATAGAGGGGGCGTAAATTCTGAGCTCATACCAGGGGGCCATTTCTAAGGACTTGCATATACCTAGACAACCACACAGCTGCTGAGCGATGCCAGATATTTTGAATAAGTCTCAAATTCGAATGGTGCTTTCTCTGACAATTGGCAAGAAAGGTGTGGTTTCAAGTATGGAAGCCAAAAAACACATGAAAAACTAAAGGTGCCCGCCACAGCTTTTTTTTAAAAACTGTATATGCATGTGCGACAGTGAGATTACCCAAAAACAGAATGGAGGACAAGACATGGTCATGCACACGATAAGCATAGGAAGTAAGGGCTAGAGGTGTCAACTTGTCTGAGCATCTGTCAAGAGTGAATTTAATACAACTTCAAGGAAAAACAAAAAAGGGGCGAACAGGAGAGCAAAATTGGTTACCTCACATTACTCTCCCCATATGAACTAGCCATAAGACCAGCTTTCATCTCAGAGGATTCTCACATGTCGGTAGGCACAACACTTCATTCTCCAAGGACTTTGTCGACTTTTTCCGAACGTTAGCTGAGAACTCGTGGGCGCAATGAAGCATTAAACATGACCAACACTAGCCTAAAGTGTTAGAACCTTCAGTATCCAGCAACAACTTTTGATACTCCCATCCACCCCAGGTTAAATAAAAACTACGCACAAAACCAGTTTACAGTTCAGTACTTACTCCCTACAGAAATTAATCTTCACATGAC